>CAUYPK010094367.1:0-42290 GCA_963574355.1 Loris lydekkerianus
AAAAAAAAAAATGTTTTTTTTTTATTTTTTTTTGTTTTTTTTCCCAAAAAGTCCGGGGTTTTTATTCCAAATAAACCCCCCCCCCCCCCCCCCCCCTTTTCATCATGAGTTAGCAGTGACTTCCCTGTGAATCAGGGGCAGATTGTACCACTCACCACATCTGCTGGGAGGAAGAAAGGGCTTCCTGGCCTGGAGGGCAGGCGCAGCACAGGTCTGTAGGCCCTTCTCTGTGCCCTTAGGCTCTCACCACTGACCCTTAAATGAGAAAAGGGGAGTACAAAGGAGAACCTGAGTGCAACCTTAGGGTTTGGGAACATATCCTGGATGTGCCCTGAATTGAAGACCGCACATCTTTAGCCAGAGGCAGAATTTTCTTCAGAAAACATTTTCATAAAATATATTTTGTATCACTTTATTACTAATTCTTTTAAAAATCCTGGTTTTTCTTTGTAATAAACAAATACAAAATTGAACCATGAAAATTCTCCACAGTGTATGATTATCGCCATAGCGTTGGAGACTGTACGAGCAGAAGTGTCTTGGTGTGAGAAGTGATAAGTAGTCCCAAAAGTTCCTGCATGAAAGCCTTAGAAACTTCTCCAGCCAGTGCTCATTTATGACCTGGCTATAAAGAGAAGTGTGGACAATGTAGATACTTAAGACTGGGAAACAAAAAAAAATTTAAAACTGAAAGTTTCAGGTGATGCCTGTGACTCAAGGAGTAGGGCCCTGGCCCCATGTACTGGAGGTGGCGGGTTCAAACCCAGCCCTGGCCAAAAAAAAACCAAAAAAGTAAAAGTTTTCATTTAGCTCAGGTTAGATTTTAAATACATAAACAACAGCCAGGTGCGGTGGCTCACGCCTGTAACCTCAGCACTTGGGAGGCCAAGGCAGTTGGATTGCCTGAGCTCACAGGTTTGAGACCAGCCTGAGCCAGAGTGAGACTCTATCTCTAAAAAATAGCCAGGCATTGTGGCAGGCACCTATAGTCCCAGCTACTTGGGAGGCTGAGGGAAGCGAATCTCTTGAGCCCAAGATGTTGAGGTTGCTGTGAGCTGTGATGCCACAGCACTCTACCAAAGATGACAAAGTGAGACTCAGTCTCAAAAATAATAATAATAATACATACTTAAATACACAAACAAAAAAATGATGATTGATCAGTGTCCATAGGTGGAGTGCTTATCTGTTTGTTATTACAAGATGTCAATTTTCTTTGTAATTCTTTGTAAAAATGAATCTGTAGCCTTCACTAAACTATCAAAAGGGCCCATGGCACACACAGAAGGCCAGGAACCCACACAGAGAGACTCCTGTCGACTTAAACTGTAAACTCTGTGGTACCGTACTTATTCACGCTAAGAAAAGAGAGAATAAAGAATATTAACATTACATCCCCATGGGAGGACCATTAAGTTATTTACATATAAACTGCTATACTTCTGTATTTTGTTATTTACTGAGAAAGATCAAGAAGTTTTCTGCGTGTTACTTATTTAATCTTGGAATGTGACATTTAACCACAAAGAGAAATTCTCTGAAGTTATGTGTGAACTAATCAACTAATTATCTCATTACTTACTACATTTTGCAGATTATTCCATTAGTCAAAGACAAAAGATTCAGGTCTTGCTTTTCTCCTTGAACCTGCTTCTAGCAGGTTCACATCTAAACACAGTAGTGCGCCTGCTTCTCACATCTAAACACAGTAGCACGTCTGCTTCTCACAGGTTCATCACTTGGTCATAAAATTTTCTTTTCATTCCTCTAATAATGAGTTGAGACATGGGAGACAAAATGTCAAATTTCTGAAATTTAATTTTGAAAACACACTTAGGATTCCTAAAGCTCACCTGTGTACTTAATATATAAAACCTTAACATTAGAGCCAAATATGAACTGATCCACTTAAAAAAAAATCTGGTTCTGAATTAATCTTCAGTCTGTCTCCAGGTACTTGGAGACTACTGAAGGTTTTCTGTTGCTAAGCCATACTTCCAAGGCCGGAGATAGAAATACATTTTTCTTCTTAGATGAACATACTACAATTAATATTACTTTCAATTTTCCCTTCCAGGACAACTAAACTACCTCGGATCCAGCCACCAGATCTGGCATGTCCTTGCAGTGGTGATGTTGTATTGGTGGCATCAGTCAACAGTGTATGTCTTGCAGTACAGACACAGCAAGCCTTGTCCTGACCATGTTTCACACTTGTGAATTCAGGTACGGCCGCTGGACTCAGTTGTTAAGCAATATATAAGGGGGGAGTTGTGTACCCCACTATTTGTAAGGCTCCCATCAGTTTTTCTTGTTTCCTCTCGTCATGAGTAATGGTTTATAAAAACGGAAAATGTGTATTTGGGATCTATAGTATTAACTGCTTTACAGGCCCTTAAAACTACTAATTTGCTGCTTGTACAGAAAATTAGTTGATCATAAGAAACATCTGAATAACAATGAGTATGAAACTGGTGTAGAAATAAGATTAACTTTACTTAACACGGCTTAATTTCCTTAGGAAGGGCTCATCTCCATTAGAAAATGGAGTCATCCTGTGTGATTACTAGGAGACATTTTCAGTAAATATCAAGTTTAAGTGCCTAATCAAGGCAAGATTAGTTACCGCCCATGCTTAATACAAGCTACGATGGTGATTTTGAGTGATCACTGTACTTTAAATACATGGTTTATGAGACACTGGCATTTAAGACCTTATTTTCTTTAGCTATGGGTTCTCTTTTCCCTAGAAACACTGGGTATTTTAGTTTGCCTGAATAAAAACATTAAATTTCTGTTGAGTGGTACTGAGAAGAAGAAAAAGACTTGCATCACCATTGTCTATCAGGGGGGAGGCAGTTTATAAACTACACCATTAGTTGACAGATTTTGTGGTCTTAATAACCGAATCACTGGTCATCTAAACATTTTAACTTCAGAGATTAATTTCATATAAACACTGAATTCTTGTGAACGGATTGTAGAAAGTTTTTGATTCTAAAATTCTGAAGGACCTTTTGCCTCTCTGAATTTGCAGTCCTGAATTTCCTGATGGGGGTTCCCACTTGTATGGGTGCTACTTTCAAGTCCATAGAATCTAGACAGCCGCCTAGACCCTGACATGAACCTTAAGCCTTAGAACACAGTCATGCAGAGGCCCATTTCATGATGTGCTTATGCACCTGCACTCTAGCCCTCATTTATGCATGTGCCAGCATTTCCTTGATGACTCAGTATTGATAAACACCTAATCTAATATTTGGACCTGAAGCATTAAACTTGCTCTTTATTGTATATACTTAAAAAAATAGATGTCACTGCCCCAACATACAGTGTAACTCTTATTCTCTAGTCTTTTCATATGCACAAATTAAATCCCTTAAAGGAGACATTTATAAAAATGTACATGGTTTAATGGAAAATAAAATATTACCCAAGTTTCTTAATGAGTTGATGTGAGCCATTTTAAATACTGGTATATTTTCAGAATAGTAGAATTACTAAGTTATCAGAAAAATGTTGACTGATGAAACTCATTCCCAAAATGCCTTTGTACATATATTAGGAAAAGTTAATTGTGCCTCAGTTTATACAACTGTAAAATATTGTTTTTCTTTCCAGTGTAGTGGTTTGGAACATAAACTCCCCATGCTCGTATGCTCAGCCATACCCATTGTTATGATGGAATGCTGCTTTGAAGTGGCTATTTTATAAGGCCATAAACTTGATCCATATGCTAAGTGATAGAATATTTTGGTCCTACAATATAGTAGGATGTATTTCCCCTAAAACATCCCTTCTACAGCTACATGTATGTAGCTTTTAAATAGGTAATCTGTCATTTTGGCCAAACAAAATAACACTGAGTAGTTGTAATTAAGTTAAAAAGAGGGGAGTCTGGTTATGATGGTTTCTTTGAATTTAAAAGGCATTCGAAATCTGACTAGAGGGAGAATTGTTCTATGTAAACATTTCGGCTTCTTATAAAAATGTTAAATATTATAAGAAAGCTATCCTCTCTTTTATTTACTATGATACATTTACTGTAAAGTAGGGAATGAATGAATGTGGATTGCTGTCAACTATAAACACTTCTGTATGTCAGCATTTAATGACCACCTACTGTGTGCACAGCACTACTGGTAAAATTTTTAAGACATCATTAACATTAAAATATTTTAAAATTGCCTATAAATCTGAGCCTTGTAATGTATATTTAAGTTATTTTTGTTTTTATAGATTTATTAAAATGAAAGTATACTATCCAGTTACACTACTGGAAAAGACTCGTTTTAATTTTACCAATGTGTAAACTATAAAAGCTCTTTGTCTACAAACTTTATAAGTACATTTTGAAATTACCTATGGCTGTTTCAAATTGTCTAGTGCTTTACAGGGTTGTAGTTAACTCATTTAAGAAACAATTACCTTTCTATATAAAGCATTTTCAAATAACAAGACAGTGCTTGTCTTTTTGTTATTACACTGAGTGCAATTCAGTAAGCTGCATGGCAAAATACATATTATATAAATAAACTGGGCTTACTAAATGTCTTAAGTACTGCTTGTCCTTCTTTATAATACGTAACAGCTTTAAAATCATATTTTAGAATCAGGAATGAAGATTCAGGGAATATATGTCACATCTTGCGGCATCCCACCGGACAGAGTATCCGCTGTGAAGACTGTGGCTGACTGGCGTAAGGCCGCACAGCTCTCCACTTGGCAGGTACCTTCTAGATGTACACACTTTGCCCTGAGTTAAACGTCAAGGGGCAAAGCCTGTCTCTTGGATTCCTGCCGCCTGCTGAGCCAAGTAGGTCCATATCCACCTGAAATCGGCATTTCTGATAATTCCACCCTTGCCAAAGTGTGTGAAGAACCAGTTCAGCCATTAGGGGACGGACAGACATGTCTTTTACGTGCATAATCACAATAACTGAAAAGAGGTATAGATGCTATTAAGTACCAAGGCTCCTGAAACGTTGTGCCACACTTCCCAAGCAATGAGCTAATCCAGAACCGACACTACCTCTAAGAAAACACTTTTAGAACACAGAGGTGCATAACAGTGGGGGTCTCTTGTGAAAAGTGAGCCTCTATCCTTAGAGGGCCGAAATGCAGGGTACAGCTAGCAAGGTTCTAGTCCTTCTCTGTACATCTGGTAACAAAACACTATCTGACATGCATGTAATCTCAATTGTGCCAACCATCTGAACTATCTTTTTAATATGCTATAACATAACTTTGAAAGCTCATGCCTTCATTATGACAGTATTAACTACATGATATAGCTTCCTTTAAAAAGGATTTGTTTTTCAAAATAAATAGCTCAAATTATAGCATACATTGTCTCTAAAGAAGTTAACTACATTTGAACAGTGATATGTAGCTAACTGGGGGGGGGGGGGGTTTGGGGGGGGAGGTTTGAGACAGTCTTTCTCACTCTGTCACCCTGAGCCTCGGTAGAGTGCCATGGTATCATAGCTCACAGGAAGCTCAAGGGATCTTTCTTGCCTCAGCCACCCGAGTAGTTGGGACTATAGGCACCTGCCACAACACCATGCTAATTTTTCTATTTTTAGTAGAGATGGGGTCTTCCTCTTGCTCAGGCTGGTCCGGAACTCCTGACTAACATGAGCTCAAGCAATCTACCTGCCTTGGCCTCCCAGATGCAAACTGTTTTTGTTTTCTTTTCTTTTTAGAGACAGTCTCACTTTGTTGCCCTCAGTAGAGTGCTGTAGCATCACAGCTCACAGCAACCTGCAGCTCTTGGGCTTAGGCGATTCTCTTGCCTCACCCTCCCGAGTAGTTGGGACTGTAAGCGCCCGCCACAACGCCCGGCTATTTTTGTTACAGTTTGGCCGGGTCCGGGTCCGGGTCCGAACCCACCATCCTAGGTATACAGGGCTGGCACCCTACTCACTGAGCCACAGGCACTGTCCGCCAACTATGTTTTAATGTAACTTTCTAATCCTTTGTGATATTTTGCTGCCTTATACCATTCATTAAAAAAGACACAAAGCCCTATTCTCCTGTATAACTTTAGATATATTACTACTTAAAGTAGTAACATTTACAAATAAAATGAATCTTTCCACAGGCTACGGGTCTGTTACCCCACTGGTTTGTGGAATAATATGTAATAAGATAGTAGTGACGCCTTGATGCCAAGTTTACTCCCTCAGTCCAACAAATAGGTTTTCTCTTTAAGGTATTAAACCCTCTTTTCTGACATAATCAAGGATTAAAATGTTATTTAACCAAATCAATAACCAGTATTTTATTCAACCAAATATGTTACTAATCCTTAAGTTACACATAACGCAAAAACTGCAAAACAGGTTATTGAGAAGGCACTTCAGAACCTGAGTTTTTGCCTTCCTGATATATCAGTAATTACAGTTACTGAAAAAAATGGGCTGTTGTTACAAAAATTGTAAGCGCTCTTGTTACGAAAATTCTAGGTCAAATGGAGTTTCTTACCTCAATCCTAAACTGTAAGCTCCTTAAGAGCAGGAGCCTAATGTTGCCCATTTCTCTCTCCCACTAGCAGGAATATTACAGGAGCTTAACGTCTGCGGTGTGAACAGAAGAACCAAATAGTAGTTTCCATCCAAAACTTTTAATAAGCAATAAAAAATTCAAAAGTTTCTGATTATAAAGTATATGCAATCCATTTGGGATTTATTGCATCCTAAAGAAAGCAGATTATTAAAACAATAGGTTTGATATATACAGTAAGAAAATAAATTTCAAACATAGTGAATCGGGGACAGAATTCAGTCAAAAAGAATAAGCAATATAAAAGCAATAAAATAATAAAATCTGTTAGTGCTTAATTAGATTTGAGGAAAGGCAACTGATTCTATCTCATGAGTTTCCCAGCTATGTTTTAGAACAATTAGAAATATAATAGTGATGTAAATTCAGTTTAAAGGTTAAAGTTATTTGCTTAGTGGTACATAAAAGGCCTCAGAAAATTCAAGTTTAACAAAAAATAGACGTGTAATCAAAGTGCACTTAAAGCTGTTTGCCAGCGATTAAAAAGTAGGTTCCATCCGGCTTGTTAGATGATTCCAATCGCAGAAGAGCACAGTAATAAAAATAACTCTTTCAGAAGGAGCACTATAAACTTTAAAATAAAAATAACCCCGATAATGAACCTTTGTATTTTCATCCACCTTACTCTTTTAGTGGCTTTTGTAAACTCTCCCTAGGAGTAAATTGTTCTTTTAGACACGATTGTAGTTGCCATTCCATCTTCTAAAAATTCACCTTTCCTCCACAGTAGAGAGATAGGATACATGCATGCATACGTGCATATGTTTATCTTATATATAAAACACCACTGAGTATAAAACTTCCCAAATAAACTATTCATTTGTTATTCTCACAGTAGATAAGTCATCTCATTCTCACAGTAGACTGTCAACTCAATAATTGTGACTCAACTCAAAAATTCTAAAGTGATAAAAGACTTGCGCTAAAAAGAAAAATTAGAAAAAGTTCACTGCACATTCTAAATATTAAAGTAAATGTACCCAAACTCTTCAGAAATAGTGATATTAAAAATACTTGTACCTCCTAACAGTGCTTGCATGAAGTACCAAAACCTAAAAGAAACCAAGCAGAGAAACTGCCTGGTGAGAGACCGCTGTGCCTGGTGCAGGTCAGCACAGTGAGAGACCGCTGTGCCTGGTGCAGGTCAGCACAGTGAGAGACCGCTGTGCCTGGTGCAGGTCAGCAGTGAGAGACCGCTGTGCCTGGGGGAGGTCAGCACAGTGAGAGACCGCTGTGCCTGGTGCAGGTCAGCACAGTGAGAGACCGCTGTGCCTGGTGCAGGTCAGCACAGTTGAGTGGCCCTCCTTCGTGTCCTTCACCAGCCAGGGGAAGACAACAGGCTGCACAGTTCAGCAATGGACGGGGCAGCACAGGAAGCTGTGTCTGTCTGCAAATCCACATAATTTGATAACTATGCCCAAATACACACATACACAGCAAGTGGGGTATTGGGGAGAGAATTATACTTCCAAATAAATATTCTAGCCAGTTAAATTTTCATCCATCCTATCACCTTTCCTCATCCACTTCATATATCTATTATATACCAACCAATTTTTGTGTCTTAGCAAATACATTCTTCAGTGCCACAAAAAGCTGATCTTTTTAATACTAACGTTTTACTGAAGTAAAAATATTGAAATAATTAAGCAAATGGTCCACTTTTTAAATTATGTAAAGTCAGCAAGCATTATTAAAGCTGTTAAGAAACAACTTTGGCCTCAGATTTTTGCTACCTTCATAATATTTTACTTCCCTTAGTGATGTTCAAGTGTAACAGGTTTAGAGCTATGACTATATTGTAATGAAGCACAGGGGACACCAAATATTACGAAAATAATTTTTTCAACTTTTCCTTGATCCAAAATTGGACCATTCCATAATAGAGCCAAATGTTACTGAGTGCTGTGTGCCATGGGCTATGCTCAGTGCCTTCACATGGCTTGGGAGCTTTGTTCTCATAATACTCAAAGAGAAGCCCCTTCCTATCCCCTGTGTGCAGTAACCAACACCTTGACCACGATGGTGGGAGGCAATGATTGAAAACAGAAAATGTGAGTCTATCCTCCTTGGGAAAATGCCTGTACTTCAACACAAGAGAATCACTCCATTTCTATCCCATTAACCCCAGTTGAATCCTAAGTCTTTCCTCTGAGCTACAATCGAGAAAAAGGAAAATCCGTTGGTTTTTTTTCAGAATTTATCTAACCTTATAAGCCAAAGGTCTACATCAGTGTCTGAATCATTTACAATTATTCAGTGTATTGAAAAACAAGTAAAACTCTAGGCATTTCATGTTTATATCCAAAGGAGACCATATTAGTTCATCCATTACCCCTTGTAAATGATGAAACTCATGAGCTCTGGCGAAGACCAAGGACTAAAAAATCAGAAAAACATTCTGTACGTATCAGCCAACAGATTTGCTTTAAAAAGTAAATTCTTCTGATATAAACCTACTGTAGTTCGTGAATTTACTACGTGTAATAAACTCTTCACTTATAAAAGAATCACTTGAACCTATTTCGTAAAGTTATAAGAGGAACATTGACGCAAACATTTGCATTAGCAGTTATTAACCAACCTGAGAATCACAAAGAAAAAGGTGCAAACGCAGGATCTGCCTTTGGCACAAGGATAAGTAATTGGTGCAGTTCACCCATGAAAGTATAACTCCAAGTTGTAATGTAATGCTTTGTCTGCCTCTGCTACACTGTAATTGACATATTGCTTCCAATTTATATCATATTTAGCGTGTAAAATTAAAAGCATTAAGAAAAGAATAGTTTAGTTATAGACACTTTGCTTCTTTCCAAGTTCTGAACTATGAAATAGGCAAATAGCTTATCCCTCTGGGGCACTAGGATTAAGAGATTCTAATGAGATTACTAATAAAATACCCTTTAATTGGGTTAAAAAAAGTTAATTTAAAATATAACAAAGAGAATGCCAGATGATAAGTTTCTGCCCCTTTTTGTAAATTGCTTTAACAGATCTAGAAACTTCCAAATGTTAATCTGATAGCAAAGGACAGTTGATTTTAACCTAAAATACAGACACAGGACACACAGAAAATTTATTCACATTAATTCATATAGGTAATGTTTATCATAAAACACAATTTCTACAAAATCTCAAGTTTGTAATTAGGATTTGTGGTGTTTAAAAAAGAAAGGCAGTTTGGCAGCTGGATTCTTTTCGGTCCAGACATTCAGCTAGCAGGGGCGAGGTGGTGGCCTTCTTGGCATAGCCCCTCACATCCGCGCTCAGACCCCGCGTAGCAGGCCAGGGGAACTTGCCCCAAGACGCAGGAGTCCTGCCTCTAAGGCTTTGTGGGTTTATTAACACTACTCCACCCTCCACACCTAATAAAAATTAAAATACCTTGTTTACGAATTGGGGAGTATGTGGTGAAGGTGGAGATTTAATAGGTAGGTTATTAAACTCAACATGATTTCACAAAATATATTACATTTCAGGGTTTCAGCTACATGCTTTTCTCCTGAAAAAAAATCTCTACCCTTGTCCTCACTCCCATTTTTCTAATTATCTGCTTTATTAGGGATGTTAATAAAAATTTTGGACAAGAAGCCATTCACAACCAGAGCATAAAGTTTCTAAAATACTGAATATTTTTCTTCCGTACTTTTTTTTCTTTTACATTTTTAAAAAGTCATTATGTTTTTGTTCTAGGCTTCTATGTAGACATTCCATTTTTTTAGATGTGTTTTAACTGACAAAAATTGCATGTGTTTATCATGTACAGCATGTTTGGAAATACGTATACTTGAGGAATGGCTAAATGGAACTAATATGCATTATCTCATATACTTATTAGATATTACATATTAATGGCACTTGTTTTTAAAAATGGAAAGTTTTAGGCAGTTACTTCTGGCTCTGCTTTGTAGAGAAAGGTGTACTGACTGAAATCTCTGTACTCTGCAGAAAATAATTTTCCAATTCTTTAAGAGAACTAGATTGTTTTTGACTGTGTGGATGTTAGAAGAGACCCTAAAAAAAATTCACAAACACAACCTGTGCTGTGCACAAATAACTCTAGTTTTAAATGTAGACGTAGAATGAGCCTGGACCCAAAAGTGACGCTCCAGTATCAAAAGCAATAGTTTTACTGCCCCTTCTCTGGCTACCCCCCTAGAAAGGTGCCGTGTGCTCTCACGCTCCCGGATTTCTGTGCTGTGACATCGGCAGCATTAACCCCGGGTCAGAGTTCGCACTTTAGCTCCCTTTTCTCCTGCTTGGAAAAGGCATTGAGTTACTACCCTGTAAAGATACTTCCTTTTTCTATTTGGTTTATTTTAGAATCACCTATTCTGATTGACGTTTAAGAATGAACAATATAAAGAGCTATACAAATAAAATTTCTTTCAAATTCATAAAACTATTCATACTTTTTTGAAACAGGAGTTAATGCCAAGAATCCGTCAGAAGTATCTACTGTTTAGAAGGAAATGGAGCAGCACCAAATGGGTCTAATTCAACTGGTTGGGACTGTTGGGACTGATGTGGAGTGATGCTTTGCACCACAAGTTCTGTAAAGGGCACGGCACCAAAATCATCCATTTTCAATGCATCTGTACTATGGAATGACCCATGTAGTGAATTCTGTCTTGGCCGGCCAGGCAGGACAGTGTTGTGATCGGCACGGATGTCGCTCAGGCCCTGAAGGGAAGGGTGCCGTGGCAGGTCTGGAGGATGGAAGGGCTTGGCACCAAAGGGATCCAACAGACTCTCCTCGGGTTGTAGAACATTCCCTCTGTCTTTCCCATCAGTCAGCGCAACGCTAATGTTCTCCTTGGAGTCTGAGATGGTTAAAAATTCGTTGCTGCTCTGAGAGTCTCGGCGGCCCACTCTCTTGTGCCTGCGTGCCCTCTCGGGAGTGCGGTAGGCCGGCTTCAGAGCCTTCTTGGTGCTGGTTGGTGTGCCGTGATGCCGCTTCCCATTGCTCTTGGATGTGTCTTGCTTGGTGCGCCTCTGGCGAGAGGACAGCTTCTGTAAGCTGCGCTGTTTGACTCTTTGCTGCTGATTCCCAGTTATTTCCTCAAAGGGCACAAGACCAAAAAGGTCCTCATTGCTTTCACTTTTACGTGTTGACATGAGAAAGGGCTGAAATGGAGTTGAGCCAAATATGTCTACACTCTTGGGACAACTAGGGATTGTATGTGCCTCCGAGCCCCCCGCACAGCAGTCCAGCACGTCCACCTTCCTGCTAAAGGGGGCCTTTGTGAACACATCAAAGTCGTCTTGCTCAAGTCCCATGGTGGGAAACCTCTGTGGAGGAAGATTCTTTTCATTCTCTCCCTGCTGGGACAGTTGAGCGTGCACTGCGAAGAAGGGGACGGCGCCAAACACATCAAACTCCTCTTGTCTGGGAGTCTCCACCCCAACATCAGAGGGCAAGGGGGTTGGGGTGAGGAGTGTTGTCCTGGGATCTTGGGTTGGTCCACTGCCAGGGGTGTCCCTGTAGTCAGGTCTCACGTCACTGTACTTTGCTTTCGCCTGCTCATAATCCGAATCAGAGCTGTGTTTCTCTTCTTCCTCATCTTCAGAATCCATGAGCAGAGGCCTGTGACCCAGATTTTCTGGTTCAGTATCATCATCATTAAAATCTCCTTGTTCTCCCTGAAGAATTTCTTCATCCTCTAGCTCTTCCTCTTCACTGCTCTTAGGAGAAGGAGGATCTGATTCAAAATCACTCTCAGATTCATCCTTCTTCTTCTGAATGTGACCCCGTCCTGATGAATTCTCAGAGAGTTTCTTTCTAGTCTGCTGATCTTTAGATACTGCACTTTCCTTTCCATTCTTGGTATGTTTTGCAGTGCTGTTTTCTTGATTCAAGGATGAGTGTTCAACTTTCTTTTCAGGAGAACCTGCATGTTCAAAGAAAAATTATTACAGCATTTTGATGCATTTCAAAATTCCATTTACACTAAATGTTAATGTATATTATCACATGGCATTACAAATGGCTCAAATGAAGGAAAAATAATGTGGTCAATTCTTTGTCATTGTCCTTAGAAAATGCACTTGTCCTCAACTAAATGGTTAAGTCTTAATGCAGACTCACTCATCCCTAGACCCTACACACTACCTCCTAATCACAGACTTTCCCTGAGAGCTAAATTTTATTTTTAACACCCAGAATATGAACCTGAATGTAGTAGATAAGCAATCTACTTTTTTCCCCACAATCAAAATAAGATCATTCAGCTGAGTCTGACAGCTCCGATGCCACATTTACCACACAGCCTTCTATTTATATTTCAACTCAACTGTATAATTTTCTCAGAGATCAACAAAAATGAACAGCTTGTCTGCTTAGTTACAAGTTTCACTATTTTTTTTAATCAGCATTTCATTTTTTGTGAACCAGTATCTCTGAGCTGGGTCTGCACAGGTATCTCCCTCAGAGCCTGATCAAAGCTAAAGAGCAGACAGTGACCTGAGACTGTGCCAAGGACACTTGCCTTCCCTACAGGACGTATCTTCCTTTATAATACCTGTACCACTCGGCATTACATTAAAAACATGCTCCCTTTTAAAACAAATATAAACCAGCAATATGCTAACCATAGGATATGTAATAAAACTGTATTAATATGCTTCACAAAGATACCTACATGAAAATATACTGCCCCCTCAATACATTGGTATACTTAATTGACTTTCCAGAGACACACATTCTCATCCCCTTCCCTTTGACTAAGATAAAATATTTTCAAAAAATTTAGCTAAGATTGGAAGTAAAATGCAGTCATGAAAGCTAATTAGCCTTTCCCATCATTCAGTGGTGGTCTCTGCAGTATGATGACTCTGAGGGTTTCCTTCTTGAAAGTCGGCACTGCTGTCTTCTTACTTCTGACTGCAGAGCCTCTTCTCTCATTTTATCCCCTCAAATACTCCTGTGCACCGGGCTGTCCTGGCTGTGCTGCTCCCTCTGCAGGCTCTCCCTGGGTCTTAGCTCCTCAAACGTGGATTGCCAAGTACAACAGTTTTTGGCTGACACTGATACCTTTAACCCAGACTTGGATTTCTGATATTTGCCATGAATACTTATCCATTGAGAACATATGACCTACCACTACCTCAAACTCAATAATTTCACAAAAGAGATCTTTCCTCTTCAAGTATGCTCCTCATCAGTTCTATCTACTCAGGTCTCAAACCAGCACAAATCTGGAAATCGCCTCCCTTCACCCCACCCACCAGCTTGTGTGCTTCCTAACTCTCCCCTCCCAGGCATCTGTGTCACTACAACTCCTGAGCCCTCTGCCTTCAGTCCAAGGTCCCGTACTGTCGCCAAAATGATTTATCTGAAACGCTAATGATTATAAGCAGGAAACCACGTAGTGCCCTGCTTAAAATCTTCCACTGGCTCTCTGGAGTCTCGACCTGACCTAGCCCAGAGCGTTCTTCTCTGTCAGGGTCCCATCCTCCCACATCTTTAGCCGTAACCTGTATTTTCCATGGCTATTCGTTACTACAAACCACCCAAGCTCTCCCTACTCAAACTCAGGAATGAAAAGATTTGGATGATTTTTTGGAGCTATCTTACTACTTACTATTTTTTGGAGATTACTTACTCTGGATAGTAAGGCTCTGCTATCAGAAACTCAGGAACCTAACAGTCTGGGGTATCAGGGAAAACTCTGCTGTCTTGTTTCTCTCCCACTTTAACACTGTAACTCAGGGCTCTATCCCTCCTACTCCCACTCGACACCTTAGGGCAGGGATGTTATTTCAAGACCCGCCTGTTTATGGTCTTTCAGAGCCACTCCTCAAAAATACCCATTTTGTACTTGGAACTCTGATGAACCTAAGGCAAGCCTTAATTATGTACCTACTCCACTGTGTTTCAGTTATTTATCAAATCATTATGATTTGTCCTTAATATCTTACTACCACTCAAATGTGTAACCTTGTGCTGTGCTGAATCAGTATTTGCTGAATGAAACAAAAAGTGACTACTCTTGAGTTCAACTATATTCAGAATATAATAAAGAGTTGGCGATGAATATAAAGCACTATCATGAAAATAAACTCATTACATCTGCATGTTTTTAGCTCAGAATTCAGTCATTTGCATTTTCTTACTTCATTCGATGAAAAACAAAGAGCATGTCACTACATGCTGCACACTGATAGTTCACTGGGAGTAAAACAAACATGGCTTCTACTTTCAGGAGCTTCCAAT
The DNA here is from genome assembly GCA_963574355.1 of Loris lydekkerianus. NCBI lineage: Eukaryota > Metazoa > Chordata > Mammalia > Primates > Lorisidae > Loris > Loris lydekkerianus. The sequence continues at coordinate 14,780 of CAUYPK010094367.1, forward strand.
CAGTGCAAGAAACACATTGTGACTGGTGCTCTGAGGTGACAGGCGGCAGGGGCGTGACCTCCGATACTCAGTGAAGACTGAACACTGAGAAGGAGCTGCTTCAGCGGGAAGCCACAGCGTGTTTGAGGGACTGAGGAGAAGGCCAGTGTGGCAGGAGCACCTGAGCAGCACAGAAACATACAGCAGTGCTGAGGTGGGGGGACTGGATGCGGCCAGCACACCAGTGTTAAGGACCCTTCAGAGCCATGACAAGGAGCTGGGGTTTCATTCAAACTTCAGTGCACAGCAGTAGGCTTAAAAATGGGTATGATGATCAGGTTTATACTCTGAAAAGACAACTAACTTCTCTGTAGATCAAGACAGAAGAGGGGTAAAAGTGGAGACTTGGGAGAGCAACTGTAGTCATACAAGTTACAGGTTACAGTGGCATGGATGACAGTTAAAGACTGAAGAGGAAAACGAGGCGGACGATGGTGTCACTATCACAGAAAGAAAAGCATGAGTAAGTAAGTCAGGAAGTAGAGGACAGCATCAAAATTTGATTTTGCAAAATGGCTATTTACTAAAACAAACAATTGGCTATGGACACATTGATATTGATGTTATGTGAGACATGAAACTAAGTTTAAAGCAGTTAAATACCCATGGCCTGAGCACAAGCAAACAAACGTAGAAGTTATCACTATGCAGAGGGAGGCACAAGACAAAGGGACGTCATCCAGGAAGAAAGTAGACAAGGAAAGGCAGCTCCCAACTGAGCCCTCCGGTGTGAGCCTTCAGGAGCAGAGGAGGAAGACCCTGCCACGCAGACCCACCAGTGCCCCAGAGAGGACCCAGCCAGGCAAGTACAGACACCGACACCAGCAAGAGGAGAGCGTTTCCAGGGAGGTGACAGACGGCGGGGCTGGATGGGGCGACAGTGAGTAGTGCTGGAACCGGCCGTCTCAGGCAGATGGCGACCTGACATAAGTGCTGGGACCCAACAGCGCCAGGGAGGTGAGCCTGTGGAGAGTTCCGTCAGGGCATATGCAACTACAAATACTACCTTCTGCCTGTGCCTTTAATCTGTTGCCCTAACAGATTAAAAGCAAATCAAATGCAGATTCTCAAGTTTGACTTCTCCCACACAGCGTTATTTCTGGTATTAAAAGCAAAGATTACTTTTAGATTAGCTTAATTTATTCAAAAGAAAAATATGTGTGGTTCAAAAAGACTTCGTTACCCCTGACTGTGAAGGATTTGACTTCTTACTCTGCAAGCTGCTCACCCGCCCTCAGAAAGCCACAGCTAGCTCATGGACACCCCCAGGAACATTCCACTGTGTTTCCAAACGGCTTCTGCAGAACACTATTCCCATAATGACCTGGGGCCTCGGGGACAAGTCTATGAAATAACATACTCTGTACTCTGTGTTCTGCCTCCACCTGTCACCTGAAACATGCCCATTTAAAGGAGCTAATGAGTCTAGCACAAAACGGCCTGTTGGCTGGGAGGCTCAGCCTGTGACCCTGCACTCTGGGAGTCTGCGGAGGTGGGGCGATTGACCTCAGGAGCTCCAGACCAGACTGAGAAAGAGAGAGACCCCTCTCTAAAAAAAAAAAAAAAAAAAAAATAGAAAAACTAGCTGGGTGTTGTGGCGGGTACCTGCAGTCCCAGCTACCCAGGAGGCTGAAGCAGGAGGATCACCTAGGCCCGAGATTTGAGGTTGCGGTGAACTATGATGCCACCGCACTCTACTGAGGGCATCAGTCTCAAACAAAAAAACCAAAAATAACATCCAAAATAACCCATCTAATTTTATGAGATGTAGGATTTCACAAATTTGCTTCATTACACTTTTATTTACATGTAACACCTGGTAATTTTATAAACAACTATACAAAAAGCACTTTGGGAAAATGCTGCTGTACACCTCATCTGGTAAACGTTCCGTTTCTAAGACACTTAGTTTAGTTCCTGAAGGTCTTCTGGAACATTTGCCACAGGGCAGACACTACGTCTTGAAGACTTCCAGTTCATCTTCTTTTTTTTTTTTTGCAGTTTTAGGCCGGGGCTGGGCTTAAACCTGCCACCTCTGGCATATGGGGCCTGTACCCTACTCCTTTGAGCCACAGGTGCCGCCCAGTTCATCTTCTTTTTTATTATTGTTGCATTTTAATCCCAGTCTTCTTAAATTTTACTGTTTCCTTTACCCAACTGGCTATCGTTGCTTTCCAGAAGACATCTGTTGCTTTGTACCTCTCATTCTGTCTGCCCTTTGTTGGCTTATCAAAGCTGCATTAACAGAAATATACCTCTCTTTGTTATAAAGTACCACACAGGTCTATTTTTGTAATTGTCAGAATGGATATAAATTTTTTTTTTTACTTACCATTTTTAAAGCATCTTTCTAGGTATCAACATAGTTCATCAGTTATTCTGATAGAAATATGATAAAATACTGTATATACAACTTTTAATTATTTACCAACAGAACTTCTAGGCTGCTTCTAGTTTTTCAGTATTTTAAATAGAACCATTCTTCATGTCATTTTTTTCTTGAGGGGAAAAAAAGAAAAAGAAAACCCTCCCTTTTTTAGTATCAATTTCACTTTCTCCATATACAGTTATTCCCTTCCTACGAATAATTAATACACAGCTACTAAAGTTACCCAGTAACATTCCTAACAAGGTCACAGCTATTCTAAGCTTTCCTCATACATAAAATGGGATAAGTTTCACCTCATAAAGTTGTGGGAAAGAGACTTAACACTGCCTGACACATGGTAAACACTCTACCATTCTCTCCAGGGAAGGGAGCAAATTATTTCATCCATCCCACTCAACTACATTCTAGTAACATTTCTGGGCTCAATGGCTGCAGCTGACCTTAGAGTGAGTGGGAGAAGTGAGAAGGAGGCCTCGAGCAGCCCTCAGGGACCCAGGTGCGTTCTGGATCCTGGAAAGTCCCTCTCTGATTTTTAAATTGCTGTTTGAGATCACAGTATATGTACCGTATATACTCGAGTATAAGCCGAGTTTTTCCCGGCACAAAATTTGTGCCGAGTTCGGGTTTTTGGGCACAAATTTTGTGCTGGAAAAAACTCGGCTTATACTCGAGTATATACGGTATTAAAAATGGAAAGGGGCTGCTTTCAAAAAGAACAAAACACAATGATCTACGCCATTTTTGTGTGTCACTGAGGAAATTTTTTTGTGTAGACAGACTGGTTTTATGTAGCTTAAAAAGTATCCAAATTCCTTCCCCCCCCCCCATATTCTCACAACCCATACAGACATTGTTTAAATGTTTCCCTATTTCTCTATTCTTCCACTCCTTCAAGAGCAGCAGTGAGGCTGTCCCAGGGCACACTAGCAGCCACTTAAACCCATTTCAGCACAAGCCGCCTCCTGTCTCCAGCCGGTCCTGCTGAGGAGAAGGGCGGTTCCCCGCTGCCAGTTCCGACAACCCTAGACAGCTTTCACTTTCTGCAGTAACAGCCATCTATTTAATCACCTATTCTTTGTGAAACTACAGAAGAGCTGAGAAAGAAATGGGAATTATACAAAAATAAAAATTGTTTCCCAGAAAATAGAAGGGAAGAAGAGAGCTGGGGCAGGGGGAGGGTATTTGGGGGGACCTCACCTAATGTGCATGATGCAATGGTACATTTCAAAACGATTAAGAAAAAGAGCGTAATTGTGATGGACGTGTTAATCAGTGCAATGTGAGCATTTCACACTGTGTATTAAATCGGTACACTGAACCCCATAAACGCGTCAATGTACACAGTTATGATTTAATAAAAATAAAAAATAAGTTGTTTCAATATATTCTAAGGCTTTTAGCCTTGTTCCATCCGCACAGAAGCCTGTCAAAGTAAGTATTATAAGTTATAAAGTTGGACGAACCATACAGTGTGTAGTACTTTAAAATGTGCCCTCTAACTAACAGTGCTTAAATTTATAATCCATTTCTTTGCCTAAATATCTTCCTATAATTAAAAAAAAAAAAAAAAAAACTGAATCAGATATTCCCACTATTTGTTTCTGGGGCCAGACTGCTTCTAGTTGTTAAATAATACACATTTGATTTACTATGAAATTTAATCAGGATTATTTCACTGCTGAAGTTAATTTCCCAAAAGCACAGCCTAAATATGTTTCTTGACAATTCAATCTGTCCTAAGTCCTAATAATCCCGTATGTACTGAGATCTGTAGTATTAACATAAAAATGGCTGTTTTTCGAGTAGGCAGGAGAAAGGCTGTAATACTCAGTTACGCATGAGGAATACGCATGTGCAACATTAAGAAATGTCCAGAACATGTGCAGAATCATATCTTTTCTCTATTATTTTGGTAAAATATTGTAAAATTTCATATGTTGACCAATTATTTTTATTTTGGGCTCTAAGTAGGGCATTTCTGGTTTCCTTACACTAGAGACAGTGGAAGGACATTTCAGTGGTTTCTAGTCAGGATATTCTTTATTTCTGTCTTGAGCTTTGGGAACTACAAACTGAAATTTTCAGCTTTTTTAGTATCTTAGCAAGTTGCATTTAAATCAGTGATACTGAAACAAGTTTACTAATTATACAATGATTTAATAAACAAGTCTCATACAAAAACCTATGTGATCATCTGTAAACAAATCTTAGCAAAAAGGTTAATCAATTGAGAGCTGTTATTTCAAATGCAGTTCCCTAAATAAGAATGAACCAGTAGACCATAAGTCAAAACAGAATACTGCTTTCAGTGAAAAAACTATAAGAAAATATAGAATATGTGGCTGGGCACAGTGGCTCACACCTGTAATCCTAGTACTCTGGGAGGCCGAGGTGGGTGGACTGCTTGCACTCAGGAGTTTGAAACCAGCCTGAGCAAGAGTGAAACCCTGTCTCTACTAAAAATAGAAAAACTGAGACAAGAAGATTGCTTGAGCCCAGAAGCTAGAGATTGCTATGAGCTATGACGATGCCAAGGCACTCTACTACCCAGGGTGATAGCTTAAGATTCTGTCACAAAAAAAAAAAAAAAAGGACTAAATTTTCTTTAAAGTAGCTCAGGTACAGAATAAGAGTATTTTTTCCATGTTTAAGTAAGAACACAGTTTAAAAGATTCAGTATTGTGGATTTAATTATTACTATCCTACTTTCAGAGGATAGACTAGACTTAGGAAATGACAGAATTCCCAAAGTGGAAAAATTTCCATGATTACATAGTATAATTTATAATGGTCTGGGTGTCCAACCAGTGGCCCATGAGCCACATGCAGATTTAAGGCCTTTTGTTTATCTGGGGTGTCGGATATGGTAAAAAGTATGCATGAACTTTTTTTTAAATTCTGCTCATTAGTTTTTGTTAATGTTTGTATATTTAATGTGTGGCCCAAGACAATTCATCTTGTTCCAATATGTGGCAGAAAAAAAAGAAAAGGTTTGTACACCCCTAAACCATTTCAAGTAGAACCAAAAGTTTTACGGACGAGTATTGCATCTGATTGCTGGAAAAGCCAAGATTCATTCAGAGCCAAACCCTGAGGATAAAGTAAATGACAATGCAGATCTGGGCAAATTATTAAGAACAGCAATGACAGATGAAATTTTAAATTCTCTCGTGTGGCTTTTAAACCCTGTCAGGGAAATTACAAATTAAAGTATTGCAAAAGACATTAGATCAATGAAGTATCACTGACATATGTGTTAAGAAGACTAGTGCTTATTCACACACAAATTCTGCTGATCAAAATTATTTTCAATGCTCTACTTTATATACCTCATAGATAGAATTGCAAGATAATCATTCAAAGCTATAGTTAAATGGTTCAATTACTCAGTAATGTTAGTAAAATAACAAGCATTTACAAAATAAGTGAACTATCAATGAACTATTTGGGTAACTGTCTATATAATATACTTTCTTTCCTTGATCAGCAAAGAATACAAAATATCCTTTGCTGCTGACCTTTGTTCTTATCTGCAATCCTGCATGATTTAGTGTTCCACTTTCTTCATCTGTAAAGTATGTAGTAGCCTCACAATGTAGTAGCAGCACCCGTAGCTCAGTGGTTAGGGCACCAGCCACATACACCGAGGCTGGCAGGTTCAAACACAGCCCAGGCCTGCTGCTGCTGCTAAACAACAATGATAACTGCAACAACAAAAAAAATAGCCAGGCGCTGTGACGGGCACCTGTAGTCCCACCTACTCGGGAGGCCGAGGCAAGAAAATCGCTTAAGCCCAAGATTTTGAGTGTTGTGAGCTGTGACGCCATGGCACTCTACCAAGGGCAACACAGTGAGACTGTCCTCCCTCCCCAAAAAAAAGAAAACAAAATGAAAATACATGTAGTGCTTATGACGGTGCTGGTGCATGGTGTGCACTCAGGGGGGAGCTATGATGGCTATTGCTTCTGTGTTACATCCTCCTAATAATACTAAGAAATAAATAGTACTAAGCTTCTAATAGTACTAAGAAATGAATCAGACAGCACAGGAACGAATGCTGTCGAGTGCAGTGAAGGGCTCTCCCTCCTGCAGGCTCCCATGTTAGGGTGGAGATGCTCTGTAAGGTCCACTATGATCTTTCCTGAAGCATTTTCCTCTTCAATCGTATAAACCACATTTTCAAATCTACTCTCCTCTTGCTTTCCCCGCCTATCATGGCATGACATCCTACCACTTCAAAGGTAGGTCTTACTCCCATGCAAAAGTCAGTTCTGTGGCCTCCTCTCATCGTTTTTACAGTTTTATCTTTTGGTGACCTCAGTCCTATTCCATAGCTTCAACTATATCTTGAAAGCATAAAAAAGGATTTTTAGAGATTTAGCCAATCTCTTTTTAAATATAAGGAATTAGAGTCTTGCCCAACTTTAAGGCCATATTGACTTCTCAGATGAAGACACTGGCTTAAAACTCTCGTCTGTGACTGAGATCCATGGACTATCCCTGTAACCATAGCACTATGAGAGGAGGAGGCCTTAAGGCCAGGAGTTCAAGACTAGCCTGGGCAACATAGTGAGACCTTGTCTCTATAAAGATTTTTAAAAATCCAAAAAATTAACCAGGAGTGATGACACCGGCCTATAGTCAGTCTAGATACTCAGGAGGCTGAGGCAGGAGGATGGCTGCAGCCCCAGAGGTGGAGGCTGTAAAGAGCTATTATCATGCCACTGCACTTCAGCCTGGGCGACAGAGTGAAACCACATCTCTAACAAAACAAAAAAAAAACTTCTCACCTGTAAATTCTACAATTAAACTATCGGTATAATATCGTCATCAGCAAAAATTCAACATAGCTGTCATCAACCCCCTGATAAAATACAACCATAGGTTTGTCTTGTAATTGTTTATATATAGTTTACTAAACTATGTTTGAAAAGTAAAAAATACTAATAGGACAAGCACTGTTTTACTGAAACTTTATGATGAATATCTTGTGTTGAATATTTTATAGTCTGTAAGATCACATTCTAGAAATACTGTAAGATTTGATCAGCCAATAAAAGAATACTTGACTTTATAAAATCCACGAAAGATAAACATCCAAATACGACTGAGTCTCCAACTACAATATTAGGTCAACAATAGAACTTACTTGACACAGCCAAACATTACATCCTCACTTAATGAAACTTCATTAAAGACTGGGGCAGATGGTGAGAGAGATTAGACCTACAAAGTGTGCTCTGACAGCAAATTCATTCTGGAAGGCAGTGAAAGGCATGTGAAGATGAATAAGGTACTACCTGACTTCAAGAAGCTTTTCATCTCCAACATTTGTGAAACAACTACGCACATTTATGTATGAGTGACAAAGGTAAGAACAAGTGGATAATTTTGAAAAGCAAGCTCATCTCACCAAATGAATATAAGAACATAAATTTGCTCATTTTTGAGTTTCCAAGTTTTCATAAAAGGCAGTTTCAAAATATTAAAATTTCTAAGACATCAGTCTTGCACAGCCAAAAAAGAAGATTCCAAACTCAGAAGCCAAAATTTGTAGTCAATGCCTAAAATGACAATTCTTTTTTTTCTGAGATAGAGTCTCACTCTGTCACCCAGGCTAGAGTGCCCTATCATTAGCCAGGCTCACAGCAAACTCAAACTCCCGTGCTCAAGGTATCCTCTTGCCTCAGCCTAGCAAGTAGCTGGGTCTACAGGCACCTGCCACAACACCAGCTATTTTTAGAGAGGGGTCTTGCTCTTGCTCAGGCTAGTCTTGAACATTTGAACTCAGGCAGTCCACCAACCTCAGCCTCCCAGAGTGCTGGGATTACAGGCGTGAGACACCACACCTGCTCTTATTACAGTATTTTATTAAACCAGTGTTTCTCAACTTTCCTAATACCATGACCCTTTAATACAGTTCCTCATGTTGTGGTCACCCCAACATTAAAATTATTTTCGTTGCTACTTCATAACTAATTTTCCTACTGTTATGAATTGTAATGTAAATATCTGATATGCAGGACGGTCTTAGGTGACCCCTGTGAAAGGGTTATTCAACCCCCAATGGGTCGCGACCCACAGGTTGAGAACAGCTGGGGTTTTTTTTTGTTTTTGTTTTTTATTTCCTGCCTCAGTCTCCCAAAGCCCTGGGATTACAAGAATAAGCCATCATGCTTGGTCTTTCAATGTTCTTTAATCTTCTCATTCAAACTCTGATTTCAAATTCATTGTGAAAAATACTCAGAATAGTGACTGATAGATAATGACTCTCAATCCACAGGGTGGACTGATTGGTAGAATAAGAATGGGCACAGTAACTCATGCCTCTGAATACTATCTTAGAGTTATTTTTTAAAAGCTTAATACAAAGAAGGAGATGCTAGTTATTTAAAATAGTATTTTAAATACTGCAAGATGTATATTCTTTAATAAATGAACTATCATAAACTACACCAAAATATTGAAAATACTTAAGACAAAGTCAAGCGCAGGGACTAGAGCAGGTCTGCGTCACACTACTCAGACTCACATCACAATTCTTCTAACCAGGTTTCTATTTAGAGGGCAGCTGTTCTTTTAGTTACAAAGCAGGTAGTATGTTTTTAATCATATAAGCGGCTTCCAGTGTCAAGGAAATTTTGTTTTGATGTTCTTTCCTTAATGCTCAGATTATAAAGGACAAATGGCTTGAAACTGCTGTTGTAATTACGTGCCTTCTGTTGTCCTCATCCAGGGCAGGGAGGAGGGGCTGAGACTGTGACGCTCCCTTTGAACGACAGCATACTGGGCGCCATCGTTTTCTAGCAATTTACCACGTTAGGCCCAGAGAGTAGTGGATTAGGCAAAGTTTTTAATCAAAATATGTACTATTTCTCAGGGGTTTGAATTTAAGAAGAGAATCATCCTAGTTCTGAACAGTATTTCACAGCCACATTAAGAATTGCCATAAACGTGACCTTTCTATTACATTACTCATATTATTTTAGATTTTTATTTCACAGGTTACTTAATGCTTTTGTTTTGTTACTATTTACAGAACAGAGTTTAGAATCAGGCAAAACCCGATTTCTTCTTATAAACAACCTTATACAAGTTCACTTACACCTTTTATGAGCCTTAGTTTCCACTATAGGTATACAGTAGAATTCAATATATAATAACTATTACTGCTAATATCCTGAAATTCTTTAAGAATTATACACTAGAATCTAAAGGAATAAACAATGTACCTCATTATGGCTAATAAAATGACCCAGCATTTGGACTAACAATCTGTAAAAGTTTGAGTTCCAATAAATATTTACTATATACAATGTGTTCTTTCCCAGCCCTAAACTCAATTTAACTTCCTATTAGATAAAGAGACCCACAGGCTGGGTCTGGGGTTTGGGGAAGAGGAAGAGAAATTCAATAAATCTAATTAAAAATGAAATGCAATAAAAGAAATCTAAAACTTCAGTAACCTAACTAATGGGACCCACATGTCAATAACATTCTTCAAATACAATTTGAGAACTTCATGAAAACTTTGTATGTTTTAGAAATTGGGGTGTTAATATTGAGTATTCTACACTGTAATATAATTCACAGAGAGCCAGGTCCTATGTCAGTATATGAACTACTGTAAACAACGTCCTGGAGGAAAAGACGGGGGTCTGGGTCTGACGACAGAGAATTAATACCATGCAATTAATATGACTTTCATAGGTATACTGTGGTGAAGACTGTTAAACAGAGCTTGGTAGTAAAAAAAAAAAAAAAAACTTCACAAGCAGGTTGTACATTTTAAAAGTTTCACTCAACAATTAAGAGAATACTACTCATTATTATGGGAACTCTGTACCACTCATGGCTGAATAGCTGCTGAAAAACTAAGATTAAAGATTTTCAGAATTTAGTACTAAATAGTAAGAATACTGTTAGAAGCAGTCAGAATAGCAAGCGACATTTATTGAAAATGTGTATTTAGTATAACATTCTTTCATTTAATCCTTTCAATAGTTTTATCAAGTAGGTAGTATCAGCTTCCATTTAGGAGAAAGAAACTATAAGAAGTTTGGCAAAAGGCATCTGTCAGGTGACTAATCTGTGACTTGAACTCTAGGGTTTTATAATTCCAAAGTTATAATCTTTCTGATAAGCTACACTATTAATATCAGTTTAGTACCCTGACATAAAAGGAAGTATAATTCCATGATAATTAAAATATCAATTTATATTTGCATACAGCATCATATTCCTAATATAATTACTTAATGTTTACATAAATGGTTACATAATTTTCCCATAAAGAAGTGTTTAGAATTAAGAAGAGGAAAAACTAGGTTTGATCCTTTTAAGACATAGTTTACCAAAATATAATCTTCAGCTAACCCTCCTTTAAAGTCTGACAGCGACATCATAACTTAGGCAGTAAGCTCAGCTGACTGAGCCCACTGGGAGTGCACGCAGCTGTTCAAGAGATGAGGAAAAAGTGCATGCAATAAAATGGTATTTTAGACTCTCCACAGAAAAGGATATGGGCCTACAAGGAGGACATAGGAGCAGCCACCCCTCTAGTTCCCTTCAGCACACCAGGCCTGCTCACACTATTCATTTGCTTAGAACAGCTTTTCTCCCATTTTCCTTCTGGAAAACTCTTTCAAAACTTAGTTCAATCATTCCCTGCTCAATTCCTTGGCACCTCTTGCCTCCCTGACAACCACCACCTAGCCTGCTACCCTTCCACACACCACAGTCAGTGGCTGCTTGGATACGTTCTTGTATCATGGAAGTTATTACCTCCTTGGAGGCTTCAAATTGGAATCGAAATATCAGACAAATAGCTCCTCTTAAATACCACCTAACATGGAAAGCCATTTAAATCAGTGGGGAAATCTGGCACTCTCCCCCATTTCACTTCTGCTGTGCCTTTCACATGGAGACCATGTAAAATCCCACTCCTCAGAGGGTTCTTGTTTTCCAGCCTCTGTACGAGCCTCTCTCTGGCAGGTCGGCCGCACATGGGACTGCTGCTTTCTGCTTTGCTGTCATCTGAGCACAAGCCTTCATTCATCAGGAAAATCTCAATATCAAACATGATGGCCTAGACCCCAAACCACTGGATCAATTTTGATGCCAAACACTTAAAGTATTTACGTAAGTCACTTAGAAATGTAACCTCTTATCTGTCTAGACTGTCTACTCAAGTTGTCCCATTATCTTATTTTTCAATAGGTCCTTTTGCTTTTTATCCAAGTACTGATCATCATACCCAGCGGCTTCACTGCCTTCCCTATACACTTGGCCTCATTCTACACACAACTTCAACTTGTGTCTTACTTCTTCAACAAGGGTCACATGCCCCCTTCCTTTCCTTCCACGTCGCCCTTGCTAACAGCAAACCATGTGGCAATATTTGCTTTTTTCTCCCAGTTGCTACAGAACAGAAATTATACAGCCAAGGAGACTGACACCACTTAAAGCCAACCACCGGCAATCTGGGCTGATTCCCAGAATCTGGTAGATGCCCACTGTCAGCTCTCCCGTTCCCACACAGCCCAAACGGTCGAGCTTCCCAAGCTGCTGCCTCTACTGCCATCTTACTCATCGCAGTGCACAACTCCACCTCATACTTCAGAGGCCACTGAACACCAATTCTCTTTAATTTCTATCACAAACCTATTTATACCTGTGCCTAGTCTCAAAGAAGAATTTTTGTTTCTTGTTAAACACCGATTCTTCCATCTATGATACTTCATCTCCTCCACGATACTCCTCTTTTATTCCTTCTCTTTCAATCTTTCTAAATATACAATTGACCTTTGAGCAACACAGGGTTTTAGGGTGCCAACCCTCCACACAGTCAGAATCCACAGATAACTTTTATTAGGTCATTAAATATGAAATGTCTGATTTCAAATCAAAAGTTTATATCTCAAACAAGAAGGAGCACAATGAATCAAAGTTATGTCCCTGAACTATCAACACAGTTTTGCCATCTTAATGGTGCTTATTTATGCCAGGAGCAAAGAAGCCTGGAGAGCAAGTGGAGATGAAATCACAAAAGGCATTTTCCACAGCTTGTTGAGAATTGAATATTTTTCCTTGCATGAAGTGGTCAAAGCCTAGAAGTAGTTGTCAGTGGTGCAAAGTCTGGTGAACATGAGGGATGACAAAGTGTCCACGTCCAGCCTCTGCAGGAAGAAGTGGTGGTCAGTGATGCCGGATTTGGTGACACGAAGGGATGACAAAGTGTCCACATCCAGCCTCTGCAGGAAGAAGTGGTGGTCAGTGGTGCCAGGTCTGGTGACACGGGGGGATGACAGAGTTCCCATGTCCAGCCTCTGCAGGAAGAAGTGGTGATCCGTGGTGCCAGGTCTGGTGACACGGGAGGATGACAGAGTTCCCATGTCCAGCCTCTGCAGGAAGAAGTGGTGATCCATGGTGCCAGGTCTGGTGACACGGGAGGATGACAGAGTTCCCACGTCCAGCCTCTGCAGGAAGAAGTGTGGTCAGTGGTGCCGGGTCTGTGACACGGGGGGATGACAGAGTTCCCAGGTCCAGCCTCTGCAGTCTGAGCAGCACAGTTTCTGCAACAGTGGTGTCTTTGGCCTGTGTCTGTTGACCAATCTCAGCTGTTTACTCATAAGCATCTTCATTAATTCAACCAGTGAGTTACAGGAGACATCCATGTAATCAGCTGGCCAGGTTTCATGAAGCTGGATAATACCAGCACTGAACCACCAAACAGATAACATTAGCTTTTCATATTTAATGAATTTCAATTCTGGACTATGTCTCACACTTCATCTTTATCCAACCTTTGTGTGAATGCTTGAGATTGTCAAAAAGAATCCAGTTTTCATCACACATAATATGACATAGAAATGGTTCACCTTTATGTTGTTAAAGCAAAGCAAGAAAACTTTGAGTCTATTTCTTTTGTTTCTTTTTCTTTTTTTTTTTTTTTTTTTTGAGAGACAGAGCCTCCCTATATCGCCCTCTGTAGAGTACCTTAGCATCACAGCTCACAAAAAACTCACTCTTAGGCTTAAAGGATTTTCTTGATTCAGCCTCCCAAGTAGCTGGGATTACGGGTACCTACCATAACACCTGGCTATTTTTTTGTTGTAGTTGTTATTATTGTTGTTTAGCAGGCCCGGGCTGGGTTCAAACCCGCCAGCCCTGGTGCATGTGGTCAGCACCCTAGCTGCTAAGCTACAGGAGCTGAGCCCTGTTTCTTTTCTGATGCTTGTTTAATTCATGCATAATCCATCTACCCAGCTTCTTTACCTTGCTGATTTGTTTCAAATGGTCCAACACTGTTGAAATATTAAGATCAAACCTTGCTGCTAATTTACATGTACATTAGACAAATCCGGTTTTACTGTGTCTTTTTTTTTTTTATCATCATCCACCTTGGCCTCCGGTCGCCCATGTGGCTCATTTTCAAGATTAAAATCACAAGAATGAAATTTCTCAAACCATCAACATACTACGTGTTCATTAACCACATCCTTCCCAAACACTTCACTGATATTTCACCGTCTGTGGAACTCGTATACAAATTATACGAGTAGAATAATGGAACTCATATACAAATTAACACAAATATTTTAGTTATACCCCACAGATGACAGAAACTTTACCTATGTGAAACTGAACTCTTCCTCTTGACCCACCTTATATTCTCACTTTCCAAAAAAGAACATCACCAATTTTCCCAACCAAAGTCTGGTCATCATTTTAGGGTCCTGCCTCTCCCTCCACCACCCTCCCCCCCCCCCCCCCGAGTTACAAGTTACTAAAATACTATAGATTCTGCCTTTGTGCCTCTCAGGCCATCAATTTAAGGATGGGGTCTTTTAACTACTACTTCTCAATCTACGGTAAAGGAACAGGTTTACTTCTTATTTCTGTCATTAATTCCTACTTCATGTTGCCCGAGTGATTCAACACAAGGTATTTCTCACTGCTGTCATTCTGCTGCAGACCACACTTAAAGGAGCACTGTTCTAAATGGTCTTCCTGGTCTGGTTTCAGTCATCCAATTTATATTCTGATCTTTTCCAGTGTAATAGTTCTGGAATGCATCTAATCACATCCTTTCCATTTCTACCCTTGCCTCCGCATCATAGCCCTTTGCTCACCCGTCCAATTTAACTTTTCCCCTCATCTGTGGCTGCCATCCTCAAATACCCACACTTCCTCCCACATACTGCACTGTCTTACATTTTTGCCAGCAGCCGTGATTCTACTCTGAATGCCCTCCTTATCTTCCTCTTGAGGGCTCATCACAACTGCTATCTCCTTCTCATTTCCTAATGCCAACCCAGTGAGATAAAGCAACAACGCTCTCCTTGGTAGCCCCTGCAATTCTTAATCACAGTTTTTACATCTATCTCAACCTAAACAACGTCTAAGTCTGTAAGCAGGAAGGGCTTTAATCTTTATTATAATTCTTTTGATTTTTCTTAAAATTGTAACAACTGTAACTATAATCGAAACCGCTCCTGCTGAATTAACTTATAATTATGACTAGGCCCATATTAACCACGGTTGGGAAACTGGAAGAGGCACCCAAGCAAATGCGAATTAAAATACAAGTTATCTGAAAGTGTTAGGGAACTATAAAAAATGCTACAAGAACACAGTTCTAAGTAAAAAGAAAAAGATCAAAAAGTTTTACATACACTATACTTATACTTAAATATAAAAATTAAATCTATAAGGAAAGTGAAGTAGTTCAAAATTCAAATAGTTCCGTGAATATAATGATGAGAGTTAAGTGTTTTGTCCTCTATTTCCTTAAGTTTATATTATCTTTTCACCACATCTTTTAATTATAAATTTTAAATCCAATCATAGCATAGACACTTCTGTGTATTGCTAAATAATCTTCATTACCATCACTTTTTTGAAAAAGCTATATTAACCTTCATCTACTAGGCAGGCCATAATATAGTCACTTGCCTAATAACATGGCTTTTAACACTCTCTAAATTATCTGCATCTTCAACTAATGTACAGATTTTTGTAGCTGTATTTCTTTCTCAAAATTTTATATTATTCTCTTAGGGTAAGTTCCTAGAAAGATGCTTGAAAAATCAAAGAACAAACATTTTGGGATGCCCAGGCTGATCTCAAACTTGTGGGCTCCAGTAATCCTCCTGCCTTGGACTCCCAGAGTGCTGGGATGATGACAGGCATAAGACACCCCCCCTCACCCAACAAAAATATTTTATTCTTAAACTGCTTACCAAAAAAAGTTGTACCAATCTATACTGCCATCAGCAACGTATTAGCACGCTAATACATTCCATATTTTAAGCATTATATATACTACATTGTATTTATTTATCAGCTCAGTTGTACATTTTTCCCCAAAACAATTACTTAAACAGAGGGAACTATCAAAACCCTAAGATTGGCTCAGCACCGCATGCCCCAGGGCTGGCAGGTTTAAGCCCGCCCCAGGCCTGCTAAACAATGACAACTGCAACCAAAAAATAGTCCGGGCATGTGGCAGGCACCTGTAGTCCCAGCTACTTGGGAGGCTGAGGCAAGAGAATCGCTTAAACCCAAGCGTTTGATGTTGCTGTGAGCTGTGACACCACAGCTCTCTACCATGGGCAACATAGTGAGACTCCATCTAAATAAAAAAAACAAACAAAAAAACCTGTAAGATTAAACATTCCAAGTAAATGAGCATTTTCAAAACCACCAGTGAGAGCATAAATCAGAATATTCCCTCTGTAGGCCCTTCTGGCAATAAATCAATCTTATGAATCACATGCCCTTAGCTATAATGTTTATGTCAAATGTTCATGTATAAGGATACTCAATAAAGAATTATTTAAAATATGGCACACTCCTCCTGGTCAGTGTGCAAAAGCAGTAGCAAAGACATAATATGATTAAATACAAAGGATTTAACAACTTTTGGAAAGCTCTATAAAGTTGAAAAGATAAATCATTTGTAAAAATCAAGTAGATAAATCACCAGCCTGAAATAACGGCTTTAAGGTTGTTCAGATCTCTTTGTACTGTATTTGCCATATATATAAACAACAACCATGACAAAAACATTTCTTCAGAAACTATGTATCAAATATTTCTCTCATGCTTTACAAATATTTTTCTCACTAACCACTAAGAACCCTATCAGTTATGTGTTACATGCTATTATTATCTCCATTTTATAAATGAGTAAACTGATGGTCAATTGCCTGGGTCACACAACTAATAAAGAATAGAGTTTAGATAGGACCCAGACAGTCTTGACTTCAAGAATGTATTCAAGGACAGATAATTTTTAAATATATGAATACAGTTGAATGTTATTTCTGATTCCTATTTATTTATTTTAGAGACAGAGTCTCACTTTGTTGCCCTCGGTAGAGTGCCGTGGCATCACAACTCACAGCAACCTTCCTGAGTAGCTGGGACTATAGATGCCCACCACAATGCCTGGCTATGCTTTGTTGCAGTTTGGCTGAGGCCGGGTTCAAACCCGCCACCCTCGGCATATGGGGCCGGTACCCTACTCACTGAGCCACAGGTGCCGCCCATGATTCCTATTTTTTTAATACACATCCTTTGAGTATTTTATCACAATATGGGCATATACAAAGCAAACTGCCAAAATTTGATAGTTTGGACACTGGCTCACCATGCCTAATATTCCATCTCCAACACGGACTCCGGAATTATTGTCGGGACAATGAATGCCATTTATTATCTTGGTTATACATTCATTAGGGTAAAGGAAGAAAGTTGCTAAGATTACAATTAATTAAAAACTAATTTGGCAATGACATTGTGGACCTTTTACTCCATAAAAATTTCTAATGGTTTTGGATATTGGTTAATAAAACAAATACAGGTTCAATCCCATCTATATCACAGTTTCCATTAACAAGCCTACTCATTTTTTCCCCATCCAAGTCTTACTTTGAATTTTTATTTTATTGCCTATTTTTAAAAAGTGTCAGTGCTTTTATTTCTCCTGGGGAATCTCAAATTCAAATATTTACAAAAGTTGATCCTAAACCCTCTGAGATTTCAATCTTTAATCAAAACACTTTTCAGAATTTTTAGAACATTAGAAAAATAAGGAACAAAATGATAAACATAGCATATCAAAATGGATTCCAACCAAAATGGTGCTAAAGAGAAATTTACAATCTAAACCTCAATGCTTAAAAAAAAACAAAATCAGTGTAAAATTAGATACAGATATACTTCATTTTACTGCACTTCTCTACATTGCACTTTAGTTTTTCTTTTTACAAATTCAAAGTTTGTGGCAAATCTGTCTCAAGTGAGTCTATCTGTGACATTTTCCCAATAGCACCATCCTTACTTCATGTCTTTGTGTGACACTTTGGTAATTCTCACACTATCTCAAACTTTGTCATTATTATTTTATCTGTTATGGCAACTTGTGGTCGGTGATCTTTGATGTCACCACCGTAATTGTTTGGGAGCACAACAAACTATGCCCACGTAAGACAGCAAACCTAAGTCATGAATGTTGGCATTACATGTGCCCTGACCAGTCCCCACCTGTCCCCCTCATCTCAAACCTCTCTATTCTCTGAAACATAACAATATTGAAATTAGGCTAATTAATAACCTTACAATGGCTTCTAAGTGTTCAAGTGAAAGAAAGTCCCACAACTCTTTTAAATCAAAAGCTTAGTGTGGAAGGGAAGTCCAAAACCAGGGTAGGCCAAAAGCTCGGCCTCTTGTGGCAAACAGTCAAGTTGTGAATGCAAAGGAAAAGCTCTTGAAGGAAATTAAAAGTACTGCTCCAGTGAACATACGCACGATGAGAAAGCAAAACGGCCTTATCGTTGATATGGAGAAAGTTGTACTAGTCTGGAGAGAAGATCGGCCACACTCCCTCAAGCCAAAGCCTACTCCAGGGCAAGGCCCTAATTCTCTTCAATTCAATGAAGGCTGAGAGAGATGTGAGGAAGCTGCAGAAAAAGATCTGAAGCTAGCAGGGGTTGGCTCATAAGGTTTGAGGAAAGAACCCATCTCCATAACATAAATGAAGGTGAAACAGCAAAGTATTGAGATGGAATTTGCAGCAAGCTCTCCAGAAGATCTACCTAAGATAACTGAGGAAAGCAACTTCACTAAACAATAGATTTTCACTGCAGACAAAACAGCTTTCTATTAGAAGATGCCATGTAGGACTTTGATAGCTAAAGAAGAGACTTTAAAGCTTCAAAGCTTCAAAGGACTGGCAGAATCTCAGTAGGGGCTAATTCAGCTGGTGACTTTAAGTTCAAGCTGATACTTATTTACTATTCCAAAAATCCCAACCCCCTTAAAAATTAAGTTAAATCTACTATGCCTTTGCTCTATGAATGGAAAACAAAGCCTAAATGACAGACATCTGTTTTCAGCATGGTTTACTGAATATTTTAAGCCCACTATTGAGCTCAGAAAAAAATACTCCTTTCAAAATATTCTCACTCATTGACAATGCACCTGGTCACCCAAGAGGTCTGATGGAGAGGTACAAGGTTGTTTCATGGCTGCTAACATTTACTCTGCAGCCCGTGGATTAAGGAGTAATTTTGACTTTCCAGTCTTATTTTTTAAGAAATACATTTTGCAAAGCTATAGCTGCCATAGATGGTGATTCCTCTGATGAATCTTGGAAAAGTAAATTGGAAACCTTCCAGAAGGCATGCATCATTGTAGATGCCATTAAGAACATTCTTGAATCATGGCAGGGTACCAAAATACCAGTGTCAACAGGAGTTTGGGGAGTTCAAGACTTCATGGAGGAAGTAATAACAGACATGCAAGAGAACCAGAATTAGGAGGAGAGCCTGAAGATGTGCTGAATTGCTGGAATTTCATGATAAACTTGAATGGATGGTCTTCTTACAGATGAGCAAGACAATCATTTCTTGGGGTGGAACTACTGGCGATGAACATACAGTGGTGAAATAAGAACAAAGAATTAGAATATTATATTAACTAGGTGACAAAGCAGGTGCAGGGTTATGTTTTTTTAAAAAAGCACTTCATTGGCTGGGCATGGTGGCTCACACCTGTAATCCCAGTACTAGGGAGGCTGAGGTGGGAGAATTGCCCAGATCACAGGTTTGAGACCAGCCTGAGGAAGAATGAGACCTCATCTCTAAAAAAAATAGCCAGGCACTGTGGCAGGCACCTGTAGTCCCAGCTACTTGGGAGGCTGAGGCAAGAGAATTGCATAAGCCCAAGAGTTTGAGGTTGCTGTGAGCTATGACACTGCAGCACTCTACTCAAGGACAACTGAGTTAGACACTATCTCAAAAAAAAAAAAAAAAAAAAAATTAAAGAAAATGAATACAAGTCTCTTTCAGCAAGTCTGAGCAAGCAAAATGGGAAAAAAATAAATTACTAAAAGAGAATGAATACAAGTCTCTTTCAGCAAGTCTGATCAAGTAAAATGGGAAAAAAATAAATTACTACTATTAGGAATAAAAGCAGTAACAAAAGGATAGAGCCTCCAGACTTTTAGTAGAATATTATGAAAAACTTTCTGTCAATAAAATCCAGTATCTTAGAGGATATGGAAAAATTCTTGAAAAACACAAATTTCAAAATTTATACTAAAAGAAAGTGAACATTTATTTGGAGAGGGCTCACTACCACTTGGCTGTGTGCATATTAGCATTGAATTCTCTGAGCTTTGATTCCTTTATTTATTTATTTATATTTAAAACAACAGGCTATTTTATGTTGCAGGTGACACTGTTGATTAGCTGGCCAGGGCCAGGTTCAAACCCGCGACCCTCGGTTTATGTGGCTGGCAGCGTACCCACTGTGCTACTGGCACCCAGCCAAAAGTGAACATTTAAACAGCTCTGTATCTATTAAAGAAATGAAATATGTAATCAAAAAATTTTACACAAAAAAATTCTTGGCCCAGTCAGATTCACAGGCCAATCTGAAACATTTAAGGAAGAAAAACAATATATAATACATTAACTTTTGCAGAAAATAGAGGTAACTTTTTGTACCTCATTTTACAAGGCCAGCGTAACTCTGAAAAAGCTAACAAAGACAGTACAAGAAAGGAAAACCAAAGGTCAATATTCTTTGTGAATTAAAAATCCTTTTAAAAACTATAATCAGTAATATTTTCAAAAAATGTATCATGGTCAAGTGGGCTATTTCCAAGAAATTGAAGGCTGGTTTGGCATTTTCCAGTAGTCTCCTTTTCTCCCACTTCCCCAACATGATTTGTCCTCAGGAATCTGTACCAACTTAAAGGATTTCTCCTGTCTAGGTAACACCGCACCTCATCAGCAAACTCTTTACCCCCATCAAGGCTCAGCTTACACGTTACCTTCTATGGGAAGCCAATAATTTATATAATATGTGGAAACTTTTAGAGTGAAAGATGAAGAAAAGACATAGTAATGTACACAACTAAAACATCCTCAGAGAAATGAAAATATAGTTCATCCAAGAAATAAGTATACAATGGTATTTGCAATTAAAAATGTTTATAATATAAAAATCAAGGGAATTACTGAGATATAAATGTAAAAGGCAAAGAATTGGAAGACAGAAGGGAAAATATTTTTAGTTAGAGGATCAATCCAGGAGGCACAATATCCTAATAACAAGTTAGAAAGAAAGAAGGAAAGAAAGAAAAGGAAGGGAAGGAAGGGAAGGAAGGAAGAAGGGGAAAGAAGAGAAGGGGAGGGGAGACTCAAAAAAGGAAGAAAGAAAAATACCAAAAGATATAAACCTAGCAAAAGTAAATTTCCAGACTGAATAAGGTCCACTAGGTCCCCAGTACAATGAATAAAAAAGATCCCTAATAAGGTACAAATTATCTTAAATATTCAGAACAGGTTAATAAAGATACTGAAAATGTCTATGGAAAGAAGAAGGAAAAAATCCCATCACAGTTCACATATAAAGGGTCAAGAAACAGTTGTCATCAGATTTCTTAACAGCAGTATTAAAAACTAGATGAAGTCACTGGCCCGACCCTGTCACGCACCTCTCCCCCCGCCTTCTTTCCCCACCCCTTCTCCACAATTAAAAAAAAAAAAAAAAAAACTAGATGAAGCATTGCCTCTTAAAATTTATAGGAAAAATTATGTCTAATCTAGAATTATTTACCCAACCAAATTATCAATTAAGTATCAGTTTAGGAAAACACAGTATTTTTAATCAGTGACAGTTGAAAACGTTTCCTTCCTCCCATGCATACTCTCTTAAGCAATAACTGGAGAAGTTGCCTTACCAATAAGCTAAGGAAGAGGAAGACCTGGACATTTCCAGAAAGACTGATGGGCAAAGGGCAGCACCTGTGGCTCAAAAGAGTAGGGCGCGGCCCCATATGCCGGAGGTGGCAGGTTCAAACCCAGCCCCAGCCAATTAAAAAAAAAAAAAAAAAGACTGATGGGCAAGAGAAAATACCAGGGTTATAGGCATGTGGCAGACCCAGAAAACAGACAAACAGTTCAGATTGCAGAGTTCTATCAGAGATATGACCAAGTTGAAATAAGAACAATAGCCACCTTAAACTGAGAAGAAATCTACACTTCTAAATGGAGATGAAGCGATGATAAAGTACACAAAAATAAGCAAACAAAAATCAAAGTAATTATAAACATAGTAATTAACTCCAGGAAAAACAAAGCCTTATAGAAAACAGAAAATGTGATCATGATATACTAAGCCGCAGTGGTAACAGACACTTACACATTCAAAAAGTGTACATACTGAGCACTGATTCCACCAAAAACTGTCAAACTGTGCTGAAGGAAGGGCGGGGACGGCACATGTACCACGCACAGCTCTGTGGGAGAGGGAGGCTAACCGTGTAAGGTATCCAGATAATTATCTAAAACACCAGGCAGGTGGGGAGACGAAGGTGCGAAACAGCAGAATAAGCTGGAAACGTTAAAATGCCTCCCTGAAAAATGACCTCGAAGAGACTGAAACAGGAAAAGGGCCCTGGGGGGTACAGGTAGGGAAGCGATCTTTGTTCACTGTAAACCTCATTAAATCTGACTTTTTAAACAGACATACCTTATTTATTTAATAAAAATAAAGTTTTAATTTAAAAATTATGTGAAATTATTAAAAACATATTAAAACATCAAGGATTAAAAGTCCTAACAAAAAAAATTTTTCTTTTAAAACAAAAAGAGTACAATTCCTAATAAAACCAGCATAAGAAACACTGAATTTAGGACATTGGTTCTTCCTGAATGTACGTTAGCATTCGAATTAAAACTTAAAAAATTCTTATAGCAGGATGCTCTAAAGATTAAGTTAACATAAATTCACTTTATTCTCAAGTAATATTCTGTATCTGGTTTATTAAAGATTAAATTCTGTTCAGGCAACTCTCAAATTCAAATACAATGGCCTACCATATACACTTATTCTGTACATTACACACACACACACACACACACACACACACACACACAAAGAAGTAGTTTCCAGCCTTTCATGGGTCCCAGTCCTAGATATGTCTAGATGTTTTATTTTTAGTCTCACAATGTGAGGTAGAATATATTTACATTGGATAAAATTCCCTTTTTTTTTCCCAACATTTTCCTGAAGGGGAAAGTTAATTTTTCTATAGGGGAAGTTAATTTTTATTTCCATAGATTCAATTATTTTATTATTAAATAAAAAGAATATCCTCAAATCCTTTATTTTTAACTTAAAAATACATACGTGACAAAGTATTTCTAAGCTTTATAATTAACAGATCAGTGGCAATATATTCTTTTAGATTTTTAATTTAACTATATATTTTAGATCTCATAAGTATCAAATAATAATGCTAATATAGCAGTGATCACTTTTTCTTCTCTCCCTGGAAGTACATTTCTCTTAATTTCCTCCTTTACTCAAGTCTATGTACTTAATTTTTCTTTTTTTTCTTTTTTGAGACAGAGTCTCAGTATGTTACCCTTGGTAGAGTGTCGTAGCGTCACAGCTCACAGCAACCTCCAACTCTTGGGCTTAAACTATTCTCTTGCCTCAGCCTCCCAAGTAGCTGGGACTACAGGCACTTGCAACAAAGTTTTAATTTAAAAATTATGTGAATTCCCCCCCTCTCCCCAGTTTTTGGCCAGGGGGTGGGTTCGAACCCACCAGATCCGGTGTTATGTGGCTGGCAGCCTAGCCACCGAGCCTATGTATTTAATTTTTCATAAACCATTCCAATGTTCATGTTCACACTGTCTAAAAAGATTTTGGGGAAAGGCAGCATTTATACCAAAGGATTTTTTTAAGGTTGCCATCATTAACACTAAGGAATATGAATTAGTATGGACAGTCATAAGTTTTTTAAATTCAGTGATTATTATTAAGTAGTTATTGGGTTGGCTACTGGGCAGGATTCAAATTCCTGTTTGCAACCCTCAATTAGATTAAAATCTAACACAGTGAAATATTCACAGTAAAAAGGCCAAGTAACATCAGCAATCAAGCAAAATCTGTGAACATATTGCTAACTACAAAATCCTTAGGCCAAGTTCAAAGTCAGTTCAAAGAAAAGACCAACCTTTGGAATGGAGTCCAGTTCTCCTCAACTCTACTATTTCATTTCCCCAGGGTTCATTTAGAACAGTGGTTCTCAACCTTCCTAATGCCGTGACCCTTTAATACCGTTCCTGTGGGTCGCAACCCACAGGTTGAGAACCGCTGATTTAGAATCTATTGAAAAACAGAGAAATAGTTGCATAGGTCCCTACAAATCTGAGAAAGGTAAGGCAAGTCCTTCTTTAGAGAATATAAAAGAGCTGGTACTGAAACTGCTTTCTGCCACAGACCAGTATCTCAAGTCAGTGAGTGTACATTCATATGAGCTTAAAGGCTATTTTGAGGTAGTATAATTAAAAAATAATAACATTTCTGGGCGACGCCTGTGGCTCAAAGTAGTAGGGCGCTGGCCCCATATACCAGAGGTGGTGGGTTAAAACCCAGCCCCGGCAAAAAACTGCAAAAAAAAAAAAAAAAAAACATTTCTGAACCCAAGGGTATTAGGGAGCACATTTATACAGATTAATTAAACAGAGACAGCAAGGTATTTTCCCCAGTTAATGATGTCATGTTATTCATGAAAAGGGCAACCTGAAGGCGGCAGGCTGAAAATGGCAAGGATATGACCCTTTTCAGGGCACGGCAAAGAGTGAGCTCTGCAGCAGGAAGGCCGCTGAAAACCACCCTGAGGACGGACTGCGCTGGGCGCTCTGTGTAACCAGACCCAAATGCTGAAAAGCTGCTCAGTGTGCTCATCGGGGATTTCCAGCATTTGATTCTTATTTTGGCTTTATATCTGTAAATTTTTCTTTTGTTATACCTGCGTGTACTTTTTAAATGGCAGTAATGATGTTATACACCTAACTTGCTGGAGTGAAAACCAAAAGAAATAGGGTGGCACCTGTGGCTCAAAGGAGTAGGGCGCCGGTCCCATATGCCAGAGGTGGTGGGTTCAAGCCCAGCCCCTGCCAAAAAAAACTGCAAGAAAAGGAAAAGAAAAGCAAAGGAAATGGAAAGAAAGAACATGGCTGGCCATTACCTTAAATATATTAAACTTTTATCTTCTAATGAAGTGTGATTTCTTTTACTATATTTCCCATTACCAAATTAAAACTCAGTTTCCACTATAACCATACACACACACAAATTCATTTATGCCACAGTAGGATCCTGTTCAATCCTAGTGTCTTCCAAGTGTTAACTGAGTAATTACTTTGAAATTATTACTAGAAATATTTTTAAATAGTGAATAACATCAATATTTAAATTCTGGATTGAAATTTAAAAATGGATATAAGAAGAATAGCTAAAACAAAATAATTGGGACAAATATAAAATCATTAATACTTTTAAATTGCAACATAACTAGGAGAGTACATGTATAAACTGAGAAAATACCATAGTTTTAAGAAAAAGCAAAGTATAAAAATACCTTGACATGTATTTTAAATATATAAAAGGGAGGAATGTTTTCATGCATGGGTTTTTTCCCAATAGTAATAGTAAAGGTGAAAAGCAACAGTTATGTTTCTATCACGTAAATTAGCATTTTTCCGTGTTGTCAGAGGTACGATCCAATAACTCAATGCAAAGAACACCATTAGGAAGAGAAGGATGGCTAAAATAATTTTCTGTGAACACCTGTTTCTTATATTCACTTTGTATTAGTAAGATTTCTGTTGTTGTTCTGGTGTGTATCTTTTTAATGACAGTGATGTTGTTACTCGTGTAACTTGCCTGAGTGGGAAATGAAAGGAACAGAACCAAAGGGGTCTTCTGGAGGCTGATTATGTGGAGCAGAAAGTGGGTCTACATTCTTATCTGAGGATGCGCTCTCCTCGAGCCTGTCTGCAAAAATAAGATGAAACAAAATAAAAAATAAAATAAAATAAAAATGGCCTTTAAATCAAAAAAGTGATACACAGTATAAATTAAAGTGAAAACAAAGCAACCGTCTTTTTGAGAAATAGTAGATTCTGAGTCCATTATTACAAGTTTATGTGGGGAGTCCTGAGTTTAACAAATATTTGTCACTACAAAGGTAAGTTTAACAATATAATCAGTGCTAGTTTCACTAAATACAATTAACCTAATTAATAAATAACTTAGGACTGGTCTATTTAAATCCTAACATACTGGACCTGAACTTACATCTAGTTCACTAAACACAAACATATTTGGCAATTCCTCCAAAATTACATATAGAAGAAACATTGCAAATAGTCACTCATCTATGAACTAGTTAAATCCTATTTCTCAATAGCAACGATAAATAATTCACTATATTTTACCTTACTGTTTCTCATATTATCAAACCATTCACACGCACGCAAAGATACAAAAACGCAGATTACAAACCAAATTTATTCATCTAACAAATATTTCAGCACCCAGTTTGCGCCAGGCACAGTCTAGGCAATTGGCAATGTGACATCAAACACTACATAAAACAAAGACCTCCGTTCACATAGTTTATTTGCTGGTATGAAAAAAACAAATATTAAGCAACGAGCACATTAAAAAATGTATGCAATGTGTTAAAAACTAATAAAGTTATGGAGAAAAGTGCAATGCATGGCAACAGGCATTAAAGGGGCCAGGCGGAGGAGCAGTAACAGGTTCTCCCAGTTAGTAGGCAGGAAAAGACGGGGAGGTGGCCAAGCAGCAGACACCTGGGGAAGAATGCCCAGGCCGAGAAACAGCTGGAGCCAAGGCGCCACAGCAGCAACAGGACTTCTATGTTTGAGGAAGAATTCATGTATCCTAATTCCCTAGTAATGACTATTATTTCCCTGCTCTTAAAATCTCCACATAATAGAAACATATCAGTTGAAAATGTCCTGATTTTTACTGAATGTCTTCCTCTGAGTCTTAGCAATCAAAATTCTACTATTTGGGACTTATTCTTCCTCCATTTCCATATATTTTAGGCATTCCTAAAATGAGAACTTTGGTCCACAACTATTCATAAAAATCTAGTTCATGGTTAGGCTGACCTATATTCAAACATTCTACGGGTAAATTATGCTAGTCGCTATTGGGTTCTAAGAAGTGTATGCAGAGAGGAGTGAAGGAATCCAAATAGAATTGGAATTCTCTAAAAATAGGCCTGTAACTTTAGAATAAAGCAAAAGTGTCAAGTTGGAGCAGAATCCCCCATGACAGTACTTCTCAAAATTGGTGCATATTTCAATCACCTGAGGATTTGTTAAAATATACATCTGACTGGGAAAGTGCAGGGAGGTTGTGAGTTTCTGCACTTCAACAAACTTGCAGGTGATCTCGAGGCCCTAGAGCAGAGATTTGTCACCGGTGCGCTGCACAAATTTTTATTTCAATCAATAATTTAAGTGCGTTGCAGAAGTTTAACTATAGGTTCAAGTGTGCCAGAAGATAACAAAGGTTGAAAAACACTGCCCTCAAAGACATCTGTACCAGAATGTTTATTGCAGCCCAATTCATAATTGCTAAGTCATGGAAGAAGCCCAAGTGCCCATCGACCCACGAATGGACTAGCAAATTGTGGTACATGTATACCATGGAATATTATGCAGCCTTAAA
>CAUYPK010094368.1:0-47622 GCA_963574355.1 Loris lydekkerianus
CTGTTGTAGATAGAACACTACAACAGATCAGTGAGATTGTATCTGGTGGAAGACTCAATATCACATAAGGTAGTATCTTACGCATGAGCAATTTGATTTCCCCCAGCACCATAATTGTTGGAGACTTTAACACTCCTCTGGCAGTTGGATAGATCCTCAAAAAAGAAGCTAAGCAAATAAATTTTAGAGTTAAACTTAACCCTTCAACATTTACATCTAATAGACATCTATAGAACATTTCATCCTAACAAAACCAAATACACATTCTTCTCATCAGCCCATGGCTCATCCTCCAGAATTGATCACATCTTAGGTCACAAGTCTAACCTCAGCAAATGTAAAAGAATAGAAATCATTCCTTGTATTTTCTCAGACCACCACAGAATAAAAGTTGAACTCAGTAACAACAGGAATCTCCACACGCATACAAAAACATGGAAACTAAATAACCTCAGGCTGAATGATAGCTGGGTCATAGATGAGATTAAGAAGGAAATTACTAAATTTTTGGAACAAAACAATAATGAAGAAAAGAACTATCAGAACCTCTGGGATACAGCAAAGGCAGTTCTAAAAGGAAAATTTATAGCGTTGCAAGCCTTCCTCAAGAGAACGGAAAGAGAGGAAGTCAATAACTTAATGGGTCATCTCAAGCAACTGGAAAAGGAAGAACTTTCCAACCCTAAACCCAGCAGAAGAAAAGAAATAACTAAAATTAGAGCGGAACTTAATGAAATTGAAAACAAAAGAATCATACAATAGATCAGCCAATCAAAGAGTAGTTTTTTTGAAAAGGTCAATAAAACAGATAAACTTTTGGCTAACCTAACCAGAAGTAGAAGAGTAAAATCCCTAATTTCATCAATCAGAAATGATAAAGGCCAAATAACAATGGACTCCTCAGAAATTCATCAAATCCTTAATGAATACTACATAAAACTCTACTCTCAGAAGTATGAAAATCTGAAGGAAATAGATCAATACTTGGAAACATGTCACCCTCCCAGACTTAGCAAGAAAGAATTGGAAATGTTGAACAAGCCTATAACAAGCTCTGAAATAGCATCAACTATAAGAAATCTCCCCCCCCACAAAAAAAAAGCCCAGGACCAGATATCTTCACATCAGAATTCTACCAAACCTTTAAAGAGGAACTACTACCTATATTACTTAATCTTTTCCAAAACACAGAAAAAAAAAGGAGTACTTCCCAACACATTCTATGAAGCAACTATCACCCTGTTACCCAAACCAGGAAAAGACCCAACAAGAAAAGAAAATTATAGACCAATATCTCTAATGAATATTGATGCAAAAATATTCAATAAGATCCTAGCAAACAGAATCCAACAACACATCAAATAAATTATACACCATGATGAGGTGGGTTTCATCCCAGGATCCCAAGGATGGTTCAATATACATAAATCCATAAATATACCACATCACATAAACAAATTAAAAAACAAAGACCATATGATTCTCTCAATTGATGCAGAAAAAGCTTTTGACAATATCCAGCATCCTTTCTTGATCAGAATGCTTAAATAGGTTTAGAAGGAACATTTCTTAAACTGATAGAGGCCATCTACAGCAAACCCACAGCCAATATCATAGTGAATGGAGTAAAATTGAAATCATTTCCACTCAGATCAGGAACCAGGCAAGGATACCCACTGTCTCCACTGCTTTTTACCATTGTAATGGAAGTCTTAGCCACTGCATTCAGGCAAGAAAAGGCAATTGAGGGGATCCAAATAGGACCAGAGGAGATCACATTGTCACTTTTAACAGACGATATGATTATGTATCTGGAAAACCCCAGGGAATCAACTACAAAACTCCTAGAAGTGATCAAGGAATATCATCTCAGGATACAAAATTAACACTCATAAATCTGTAGCCTTTATATTCACCAACAATAGTCAAGGGGAAAAAACAATCAAAGATTCTATTCCCTTTACAATAGTGCCAAAGAAGATGAAACATCTGGGAGTGTATCTAACTAAGGACGTGAAAGATCTTTATAAAGAGAACTATGAAACTCTGAGGAAAGAAATAGCTGAAGATGTTAACAAATGGAAAAATATACCATGGAAAATATAAATGGAAGAATCAACATTGTTAAAATGTCTATACTACCTAAAGCAATTTACAGATTTAATTTAATCCCTAAGAAAGCACCTCTCTCATATTTTAAAGACCTGGAAAAATTAGTACTCCATTTTATATGGAAACAGAAAAAACCTCGAATAGCCAAGACATTACTCAGAAATAAAAACAAATCGGGAGGAATCACACTTCCAGACTTCAGACTGTATTATAAATCGATAGTGATCAAAACAGCATGGTACTGGCACAAAAATAGAGAGGTAGATCTATGGAACAGAATTGAAGACCAAGAATTGAACCCAGACACTTAGTGTCATTTGATTTTCGATAAGCCTATTAAAAAATATAAATTGGAAGAAAGACTCCCTATTCAATAAATGGTGCTGGTTGAATTGGCTGGCAACTTGTAGAAGACTGAAACTGGACCCACACCTTTCTCCTCTAACAAAAATTGACTCTCACTGGTTAAAGGACTTCAACTTAAGACATGAAACTATAAATATTCTTAGAGTGCACTTGAGAAAATTGGCTTGGGAGAATACTTCATGAGGAAGACACCCCAGGCAATTGAAGCAACATGAAAAATACATTTCTGGGATCTGGTCAAATGAAAAAGCTTCTGCACTGCCCAGAACACTAAGTAAAGCAAATAGATAGCCCTCAGAATGGGAGAGGATTTTTGCAAGTTATACTACTGACAAAGGTCTAATAACCAGAATCCACAGAGAACTCATACTTATTACTAAGCAAAAAACAAGTGATCCCATTTAAATGTAGGCAAGAGAACAGAAGCTTCTCTGAAGAAGACAGGCACATGGCCTCCAGACACATGAAAAAATGCTCATCATCTTTAATCATCAGAGAAATGAAAAGCAAAACTACTCTGAGATACCATCTAATTCCAGTCAGAGTAGCCCACATCACAAAATCCCAAAACAACAGATGTTGGCATGGATGTGGAGAAAAGGGAACACTTCTGCACTGCTGGTGGGAATACAAGCTAGTACGTTCCGTTTGGAAGGAAGTTTGGAGAACACTCAGGGATCTAAATGTAGACCTGCCATTTGATCCTGCAATTCCTCTTCTAGGTGTATACAGAAGGGCCAAAAATCATTTGGCAAGAAAGATATTTGCACCAGATTGTTCATTGCAGCTCAATTCATAATTGCCAAGTCATGGAAGAAGCCCAAGTGCCCATCAACCCATGAATGGATTAAAAAATTGTGGTATATGTATGCCATGGAATATTATGCAGCAGTAAAAAAATGGAGACTTTACCTCCTTTATGTTTACATGGATGGAGCTGGAAAATACTCTTCTTAGCAAAGTATCTCAGGAATGGAAAAAAAAGTATCCAGTGTACTCAGTACTACTGTGAAACCAATTTATAATATCTCACACTTGCATGTGAAAAATGAAACAGCTTTAGGCTATGATGAAGGACGGAAGGGGAGGGCGAGGGATGGGGAGGGGGTGGGAGGGATAGTCAGGGATATTAGGGGGGCCACAACTACGGAGCACATTGCAAGTACAATTTGGTTCTTAATGCTATAATTGAGTAAATGAGATGAAAGCTATGCTGATTAGTATGATGTAAGCACCCCAATTTGTACAAATAATCAACACACTGAAATGGGCATAAATGTGTTTATGATCTATGTACAAAAGACTAATAAAAAAAAAAAGATAGTACCTTACAGTTTTTTCCCAGACGCAGGCATATTTGCCACAGTGAAATATGGAAAGTTTTATTTTATTCTTCATTTTTAAGTGGATTGAATTCCTATGAGAATTATTTCTATGACGTGTGTGTGTGTGTGTTTTAAATTGACACTATGAGTTTTTGTAGCCAAAATAATTTTAAGTAGAAAACCTATCCTGTGCTGGGGAAGTTTTAAGTATGTTCAAAGAACTTTTCTAAACACAGACATAGCAATGCTGCTAGAATGAAATGGGAAAAGTTTTAGCAATCTTAGATTTTTATTCAAGTGCTTACTTGAGTTATGTGAAGATAATTTTTGCCTTTGTCTTAAAATAATTGTTTTTTGTTGTAATCCATGCTTATGAAACACTAAATTTTATAGTGGCTGCTAGAGGTTGCCATGGCTTCTCCTTTTTAAGCTATTGGCTTATTAATAGTTTGAGCTACTCTATGTAAGTATTTGTATCTATCAGTAGGGTTTCAAAGATAGAAAGCATTCACTCAGTTTCCAAAAGTATATTTATAGCAGTTTATACATGATGCTACCTGCAAATTCAAAATTTCTGAATCAGTTTGACCTAAGTCTCCACTCATACGATTCTTTGACTAATAAGCTATTTTTCCCCATCTCCAGGCAATGTCTTGGGTTCCTGAGTAACTCACATGGCAGCCTCAGTCTCAGAGGGTTTTATTTGCCTCACTTCTCATAGCCTGATTACCTAAAAAACTACTCTTATTTCCTAATATTCAATGTGAAAAAGAAAACTATCAATAATGTGTAGTCTCGAGGAAAACACTGTCCTCCATAGGATTGAGGAAATCAGTTGTACTTAGGAAAAATACAGTGTTATATTTCATAAAGTCAGATTAATTCAGTTTTTTAAATAAACACACGGGAAGAAGTTGATTTGAGGTTATAGTTAGAACAATCTTATTGTGATTTACATCTGATATTTAAAAAAAGTAGCGTTTATTACAGTTCATACATTTTAAGTCATCCTAATTCTATGAGTGAACTATGAGAAATAAAGTCTTCAGCAAATTTAATGTAACTTCAGACATTAAATTATAGTGCCAATTTTATGTAATTTTTCAAATTTATTGAATTTTAAAAAGACGCACTTGTCTGAACACGTTTCTGGCTAAATAGTGATTGAAATGCCAAATGTATATTAATGATATTTTGTAGGTAAATAATAATAATGAAGATAATGGAATGTTACAAATTGAATTGAAATGTTATGTAGTTATGATGGCAGCTTCTGAAAATGATCATTGTTTGTGTTATTGAGTTATATATTAAGCATTTCTAACATTTTAGTACTATTGAAGGATGTAGATTTTGGGGAAAAGTATCAAAATTATGAAGTTTAGCACTATTGCTAGCCTAATGCTGTATTTTATACTTCTTTGGACTTCATTGTGTGATGTAATGTAAACACTAATAATTTAATATAATTCATACAATTTAAGCTTAAGAAAAATTGGTATACTCTGTAAATAGTTGAGACAGGTATTAATTTTGCATTAGATACCAAGTTCTGACTTTATTGGAGACCTTTTCTTGGTTTGTGTGCCTAAATTGTGATAAGTATATTTTGAATCCCCCTTTTCCCATTATTAAACAGTTTTGATATCATATTTGCTGGTGGTCCAGAAGAAACCCTAAAAAAGTTCCAGAAGACAAACCACAAAGTGGTGTTTGCAGCAGACGGACTTCTGTGGCCGGACAAAAGATTAGCAGACAAGTATCCCATGGTGCATATTGGGAAACGCTACCTGAATTCAGGAGGTGGGTAAGAAACGCACAGAGAGTTTCATGCAAGTTAAAATGTAGACATTGACGAAACAACCTTTTAAATATATGTCGCCACCCTAGACAAGAAATAATCATTATCTTATTATTACCGTGGAAAATAGTAGTTTAAAATCCATAATGAAGTTTATAGTTGACAAAGCATTTTCGCATATGTTATGTCATTTGATGCTGCTAACAACAGTAGACAGGGTGGATGTTACTATTTCTACGTTACAAATAAGGAAACTCCTATTCCCACAGTTAAGTGAGTTCTCCTAAAGGCAATCTGTTGTTGAAATAAAAACAACATGGATCCAGGTCCTCTAATTACAGTTCATTTCATGGTGGCAAGACAATAGGTTTATGAAGATTATGCTCGGTTTCCAATCAAGTAGCTCTTAAAAATAGGCAGTGCTTAATTATATATTTTTCTGAGCATTACTGGAGTGAATCAGTGATTTGTCACTCAGTGATTTGTCACTTAACCAACCGTTGAGAAGACTCAGTATTGAGTAGCTGGGTGTACTTAAAGCGTGGGATTATGTATGCCACCATGGATTAGTGGAAGAAATTCTTACATCTCTCAGCCAGAAATAAGGCAGTAAGTGCAGTTGTTAATTAAGGAAAAGGTATTTATTAGTGGGAAAGTGATCATACATCGACATCAAAGGATCATCCTTACGCTCTCTGTAGTCAAAATTATCAGAGAGATAGCAGAATATATTCAATACAAGTTTGTGTTATTTTATTAATAATATATTGAAGGTTATTTAAGGGACATGAGTTAGGTTTCAGGGTATATTATTTAGTTTTTAAAAATAATTTTTGATAGAAAATATAAATCTCATAAAATATGTATGACATACAATGAAATCACATAAAATAATGTATTATATACTATGAAAACAGATAATTCATTTTCATTTATTAAGAATACTTGGGATTTATAAAAAAAATAAGGAAACATAATTTTGAAGAATAGTAGTGTAAACTATTGGAAAAGGGCATGTGTTACCACTTGGGATATTTTTCATATTTTTCATCCCAGAAGACTGGCCATAGGAATTAAAAAATGTCTTATCTTTCAGTGCTCTAGAATTTTTGTTTATTGACAAGAATAATGAAAAACAAGCAACCACTTAGTGGTTATTGTCATGTTTTCATTTTGTCTTGTTTTCTCTAGTTAAAAATAATTTTTCCTAGATCTATTTCTTTTGATTCTTTTATTCTTATGAGAAAATTTTGATCTTGAGGGTAAAAAATTAGGTATCCTTTCAATTCACAGGAGTAACATTGGTCCCTTTTTAAAAGTATTGTATGTCGATGAAACATAGCAGCTTGACTGCATTTCCGTAATTCAGAGGAAGACTCCAACAGGAAGATGATTCTGTTTGGGTCTGTCATAGACAAACGTTAGTGGTCGATTTAATACTTATGTTGTAAGGCCAAGGGGAACAATCCAATTTTAGACTTCGCTTTTCCAGAGTATGACACACAATACCTAGCCAGAAAATGGTTTAGCAGGCACAGTAACAACTTGCCCAAGTAATGGAAAAATTCCCAAAATATTCTAGATATGGAATGTCTTCAGGGTGTTTGCAGTCAGTGACAAATCCAGCATTCCTTGGAATGAATTAATGTCTCTGGCACTGACAGGAAAACCACTGTAGTAGAGATTGTTTTCTTTCAGAAACAGTGAGTCCTCTGCAGAGAGTCCAAGAAGAGATTTTTTTTTAGAAGGTCAGAGAGAAAATTCTTCTATGTTATTCTCTCTGTTCTTTTCCCAGTAACATTTTTGGCTTAGGAGCCTCGGAAAACATTAGTTCTCCCTCTTGTGTCAATTAATTTGGCGACATATTTATTTAAAGAGAGCGCTTGATTATTTTGTTTTTACAGTGGATAGTAATTACTTTTTTGCAGTTTGTATATTAATATAAAACAAGGAACACTTAATAACTTTTTTTTTTTTTTTTTTAATGTTGAGCTGTGAAATAACAACCTAAGGATTAAGCCTCATGACTTTGCAGCTCTACAGCTGGTCAGTGGGCTTACCATAGGCATGAGTTTCAGTCTTTTGATGCTGAGTTTTCTATTCTCTCTATCCTCTTGCAGGATTTATTGGTTATGCTCCATACATCAATCGTATAGTTCAACAATGGAATCTCCAGGATAATGATGATGATCAGCTCTTTTACACTAAGATTTATATTGATCCACTGAAAAGGGTATGTAGCAGTCTGCATTTTACTTTTTTATTGTTTGTTGCTTTGTTATGGTATTGATGTGGAATGGTCAGAAACAATGGATTTCATTGTGGTGTTGTCACAAACAAGTCTAGTGTGGCAGCTGTAAAACTGAATTTCAAAATCTTGTGAATAATATATTTTAAATAGTATGAGTCAGTGAAATAATAACTAAGTGAGATTGGTTTTTCTCACCTGGCTGGATGTCAGCCCTAGCTTATTGTGTCTTTATGGCTTCTTTTTGGTGGCCAGACTAAGGTGGATCTAGCAGAAGGATAGGAGGAAATGTACAAGACCCTGCTCTTTCTCCAGAGCTATGTAGGAACACATTAAAATGACTGCCTGCTAAAATGAAGCGGCAGCTCTTACACTAGTGTTATGGTCCCACCTCCACGGCATGTTCAACTTCCAAATCTGCCTTACAGTAACAGAGTGAGTTATATCATCAAAACCTTTGACTTTGGAGATTGAAAGAAATGATAATGAGATCATTATTCTGTCAATTTTTCGAACAGATAGCTGTCATTTCTTTGATCCTAGGTAGGTGAGGGCATACTCTGTAGCCACAGTTTACCAACAGAGAAACCGAAGCCACACAGTTATTTAATGACACGGTAGTAATTGAACCCTGAGTTTTCTGAAACTGAATTTTCCTTCTGTTTCATGAGATGTTGGCATTGAATTCATGTATTTACTTGGTTATATTTTGTAAAAGAATACTTTCTTTGGATATTTTAAAAGGCATATGAATAAGTTCACTCAAAAGACAGTTTTTAAATTTAAACTTGCCTGTGACACTACTGAGGACAGGGACTTCCCTGTGATATTTGAAGCCTAGATATCAGAGATGCTGGGGAGACATTGAGGTTAAAAACCCTTGTATGTGTCCAAGTGTTTGGTGGCCTGTGGGTATGGTTGGTCAAGTAAATTCCCTTAGTAGAATTGTATGGGACTATCTAGCCAATTTGTGCATTTAAAATATTTGAGAATTTGGAGCTTGAGGATTTAAAGAAATATAATAAAATCCCAAAGAGCTTAGACCCTGATGACCCATGGGACTGTGATAAAGACACAACTTTATGCCTTTTATTGGTAGCAATACTGGTATTATCACAAATAGAGCAACTCAGAATAGCAGTGGCTTAATAAATGGATATTTAAAAACATTTTTTTCCTCTTTAAAAAATTAAGAGGTAGGGACCATAAGGCTTTATGGCATCTAGAGGAATAGTTCTTTGTTTTTCTACCATTCATCCATAACCCTCTGTTTCAATATAATATCCTTGTCCAAAGTAGCAACTTGAGCTCCAGACATTGTATTCAGATTTTGAGCAGCTAAAAGGCAGAATAGTAAAAAGATAGGCCATCTAGGTTCCATGTACTCTCTTTTAGTGACCAGCCTAGATGTCTCACAAAGTACTTTCTTTGACCAGAACATATTTATGTGGCCACATATAATATATCAAAGGAATTTTGTTTTTTTAGTATAAGCACAGGTGTCCTACTGAAAAGCTGTGTTCTGGGGGGTGGATGGATGTTGGGGACGCTAAGCAGTCTACCATAGCCCCTAGAGAGAACATTTTTGAAACTGAATTAAGTGAAACTTTGGGCTAAAGTGAAACCAAAGTTTTCTGATTTGAAAATATTTTTATTATATTTCCCTAATATAAGTTAATATTTAACAAATTTGCTATATGTAATAAAAATAGTTGTAAAATTTCTTACATTATGTATTTGTTAGTGCTGTCATTAGGAAACATGATTTTCTTTAAGTGCACTTTACAGTGAGTTGCAACTATTAGTTGTTTCTGTGTTATTCCTAAGTATTTCACTCACCTAAATATGTTCATTAGACACTTAACACAAGAATTTTATACTTTAAATCATCCCTCCCCCCAAAAAATATTAGCATGATTGTGGTGTTTGCTGTTTTTGTTATTATTTTCAATATTATTTCTATTCTTTATTTTTTAGGAAGCTATTAACATCACATTGGATCACAAATGCAAAATTTTCCAGATCTTAAATGGAGCCATAGGTATGGTTCCTAAATACCGGATCATTCATGCATACAAATGAACCCTTATATTTTCAACTTTCTTTCTTTTATTATGTTAATGGGGGCTGGGATTAAGATTTACAGTGTAGATATTGCATCATTTAAAAAATGTTTGACTTGGGCAGCACCTGTGACTCAGAGAGTAGGGCACTGGCCCCATATATCAAGGGTGGCAGGTTTGAACCAGGCCCTGGCCAAACTGCAACAAAAAAATAGCCAGGCATTGTGGTGGGTGCCTGTAGTCCCAGCTACTCAGGAGGCTGAGGCAAGAGAATCACCTAACCCCGAGAGCTGGAGGTTGCTGTGAGCTGTGATGCCACGGCATTCTACTGAGGGCAATAAGGTGAGACTCTAAAAAAAAAAAAAATGTTGGATTTGAGCTTAGCTTGATATAGTTCAGTACATTAAGTTAAAATCATTTCCTAAGACTGCTGTGAAAAAAATCTTCTGGCCCTTAAAATTAATTAACTTAAAATTCAGTGTCTCACCATCTGGGGATTTATTGTAGTGGTGGGCTCACTGAAGTCTCAAACTCTTGGCTCAAGCAGTCTTCCTGCCTCAGCTTCCCAAACAGCTAAGGCTACAGGCATGTGTTACTATGCCTGCCTGATTGATTGATTGA
The DNA here is from genome assembly GCA_963574355.1 of Loris lydekkerianus. Taxonomy (NCBI): domain Eukaryota; kingdom Metazoa; phylum Chordata; class Mammalia; order Primates; family Lorisidae; genus Loris; species Loris lydekkerianus. The sequence goes on from CAUYPK010094368.1 coordinate 10,537, forward strand.
TTTATTTATTTATTTATTTATTTATTTATTTATTTATTTTGTGTGTGTGTGTGTGTAAAGACACAGTCTCACTATTTGTCCAGGCTGGTTTCAAACTCCTAGACTCAAGGAATCCATGTACTTCAGCCTCCTAGAGTGCTGGGATAACAGGCCTCAGCCACCATGTGCAGTCCATCTGGGGGCTTTCGATATACTTACAAATAAAGTATACTTTATTCTTAAATATTTTCAGTATAATTCTTTGTATTGTGAATTACCTAGGAATGTTAGAGTAGGGTCCATGACTTAGTTAAAAGGTGACTGGAGACAGTAATCCAGGCAGCCTGTGGAAGTGTGTGTGTGTATGTGTGTGTGTGTGTGAGAGAGAGAGAGAGAGAGTGTGTACTCCTGTGCATTTGCATGTGTTCAGATGCACGTGTGCCTTTGACAATACGCTACTATATTAAAATTAATCAATATATAAAATCAAAATAGCTTGAGTCATTAGTGCATTACTTTAAAAATAAAAAATACATTGCAATTCAATGTAATTCTTCAATTCATATAGTAAAAAGAGTCTCAAAATGGAAAACATTAAGTTTTGAGTACTCAAGAAAAGTGAGGAAAAGAACCTGAAAACAAAAATCTCTTTCTGCTCCTCTCTGACTTATATTATTTCTGGATGGTTGCATGCTTGATTTTTAAGAACTAAAAATACTGTCAATTTTTGTCAAGTGTAGACACCTTGCTTAAGCCAGGCATTGTTCTATTCACAATTCAAACATATATTGTTTCTATCATTTCTATCCTCATAATAACTCTGCAAGGCAAGGATGCATCCCATTTTACCTATGAATACATCGAAAAAATAATTTAACTCAGCTAGGATCACATTACTATCAAGAACCAGATGCAGGATTGCAAAGATGCTTTTCTTTTACCAGCCAGTGGGTTAGTACCTGAGACATTTCTTAGTGTGCGGTTTCAGTGAGGAAGGCACACCTGAGTATGTATCTATGTCATTGTCATCTTTCAACTGGGGATCTACTGACTTGAAACAGGCAAAGTTTCTAAAAGTATCATACCACATAGAATTTGTATCCGTGACATATTTCACAGTAATAGCACACACACACACACACATACACAATAATTACTACAACCTGTTTTCTCCTTTTAACCCAGATGAAGTTGTTTTAAAATTTGAAAATGGCAAAGCAAGAATTAAGAATACATTTTATGAAACATTACCAGTGGCAGTTAATGGAAATGGACCCACCAAGGTGAGTGACAGTGACTTTTGCCGGGCTCCCTATGTCTTGGAGACAGACTATAGAGAGATATGTGGAACACCATCTTTAAAAAAATATTTAGAAGGCTTTATTTTGGTGCCAACATTTTACCATCATCATCTTTTATACAGTACAACATCAGACAAGAAGTTCGCAAACTCAGTGCTCCATATATCATTGCTGAATATCACTACTGTCACCTTTGAAGGACTCCCCTCGGGAAGCTAGGCACCTATGTCAGTGCATAGTGCACTCTTCAAAGCATTTTTCGAGCTCTTTTAATGAAATGGCTATTAGAGGTGTCGTCATATGAGGTCCGACAATTAAGTTCAAGAACTTGTCCTACTAAAAGTACTTTAAAGAGCGGACTAGGTGCTGGCATCAGTGCGTGATATTTAGCAGGAGGTATATGTAGCAATTTTCCTAGGATAAATTCCCAAACTTAATTGTCATCTGTATTCATGCTAATTGATTACAGTGATTATTTACCTTTTTTCCCGAGTCTCTTATCAGGCCTTTCGCCTATGAATGACAGAAATCACATGTATCTTATTTACTTTTGTTTTCCTGGGGTCCACCACATGTATAATATATACTAGGTTTTCAATAAATCTTGATTGAATGTCAAGGATCTATAAACAGTTTAATGACCTAGCATTATTCTTGGGAGTAGGAAGGCAGATTTGTTCTTTTCTGGCAAGGCAAAAAATTATAAAATTCAGTAAATTTCCCTAGGAAAATTTGATAAATGAACTCATAACTTTCCCCAGGCAAACTGGCTAAATGGATGTCTTTAGTCTCTGAGGTCTTTTACCGTGTGTAGTTTCTGTTTTAGCTCTCTGTGTGTGATACTGTTAGTGCCAATTGAGCAAGAGCTAGTACAACCCGACTTCTCCCCAAACTGAATAGTGTGCTGTTCCTACTTGGTAATATACTGTAATGCTTTAGTCAAACCTAAATGTCTTTAAAGAATGAGCTTTGGTCCTGAGATTGAGCTATTGTGGATAAAGCCTGATGTTCAGTGATTTTAATTCCTTTGAAATTTCTATGAGATGTTTACTAGAGCATTATAGAGTGACTAAAGGACTTATTACTTAATAATTTAAAGGGACCCTATGTGTACTAAGAAATGTTAAGTGTTCTTGCAAGACATACAGTTTGGGCTGTCACTGTTTTTTTTTTCATTTTAAGCTATGTGAGGAGCCTATTATCTTTTTCCTGACATGATCCTATCTAGTGAATTTCTTTCTTTTATTTTTATTTTTTGAGATAAAGTCTCAGCCTTTCACCCTGGGGAGAATGCCATGACATCATAACCCGTGGCAGCCTCAAACTGGTGGACTCAAGTGATCCTCTTGCCTCAGCCTCCCTAGTAGGTGGGACTTCAGGTGCCCACCACAATGCCTGGCTAGTTTTTTAGCAGAGATGAGGTCTCGCTCTTGGGCTCCAACTCTTGAATTCACCATTCTCAGCCTCCCAAAGTGCTAGGATTATAGGCTTGAGCCACCATAGTTGGCCCTAGTTAATTTCTAATTATTCTGTGTGACAATAAAAAACAAAGTACATTTTATTATAAAAATTATTTTAGGTATAAAATAAAAGCTTGAGCGAAACTGTACATGTAAGCATTCAATTACTGTAATACTTTATTTCATAGTATTATGTGAAATTTAAGTAGATTCACATGAGTGTATCATGTTACATTCCCCTTGTCCATGCTGATGGGGAAAGAAAGCAGACTATTGTGAACTTTATTATAATCTTTATAAAGGGTGGAAAGTTTTTTTGTATTAGTCTTGTCCTTGGTTTCATGTATTATCTTGTTTAGAGATGAAGGTTTTGTTAATAATTTTGAACTGTAATACTGATCTAAATGATAGCATTTAAGCCAACTTTTTCATTTAAAATTATATATGTAACCTACAAACAGTAAGTGTATTTATAGTAACAAAATATATAAAAAGGAGTTTATTTCTTAGCTACTTTCCTGAAATGTCATGCTATTGGATAGAATAATTTTAAAATTATAAGTCATTTAAAAATCACTTATAGTCCATTACCTACCCATATAGTTTTAATTCATAGCTTCTTTCAGTTCTTATATCTTTTCAGTTTATATCTGAGAGAATTATATTTTTCATTTGTTTTTAATTAAAAATTTTATGTTTCTCAATTAGCATTTTATTTTTTATATTCTAAACAATTCTTTTCATGCTTGTCTAGATAGTTATGTGAAATAAATCAATTTTTGGATAGATATGATTTCAGGTTTGAACTTTTACTTTTTCTTCTTGAAGCTTATTAATTTGTAGTAATATAAAATGCTTACTTTAATGCCCAGCCTTTTAAAAAAATACATGAATTAGGTAATATATATCTTAAGGCAATCATTATGAAATTAGTGATATTTTTATACAAAAGGAAATTAAGCATGAGATGATCAGATTACCTGATACATATATATGAAAACAAGTTATTTTTGAAGCTAATTTGATTTGTGTTAAAAATAGGGGCTTTAATTTTGTGTATCAAAGCCACAGGGCTTGGGTGGGTCACTGTGACCTTGATTAATTGGATAAATTTTGAAAAGAAAGAAAGAAGGAAAGGATTTGGTTAGACAAGTTTCTCTGCCAATGAAAATGACATCATACTTGAAGACATTTTGATAATAGTCATTTTCATTTTGAAAGAATAGTCAGGAAAATACTACTAATTAGCCTGGGAGTGCCGCAACTACGTAAACGGTCTTCTATACTTTCCACAAGTGCCAGCAGAAATATCTGCAGTTTTTATGCAGAAAACATGTAAACAGGGGGTGGCAGTGATGAATGACTTCTGCCTGTGTGGTGAGAGAGCCAAGAGAGAGAAGTTTCCATCAAAAATGAAAACGAGAAAGTCAAATACCATATACTTTCACTTACAAGTGGAGGCTAAATAATATGTGTACATGGACAAAGACAGGGCGATAACGGACATTGGAGAAGGACGGGTAGGAGCCTGGGAGGGGCTGGAAGATGAGAAATGACTTCATGGGCACGAGATAACACTATTTGGGTGGTGGTTACACTAAAAGCCCAGACTTTACCACAGTGCAGCATGTTCATGTATCAAAACTACACTAGTGCCCCCCAAATTTATACCAGTTAAAAGAAAGGTAATGTTTCTAAAAATCTTATTTATCTATGAAACAAGTTGACATAAAAAGCAGAAAGGAGAAAAGTTACAAAATAGTTTTAATTCTGAAAACTAAAAGTTATGCCTTTTTATGGGGTCCTCAAAATTTTTAAACAGAGGACCAGTTCACTGTCCCTCAGACTGTTGGAGAGCCAGACTATAGTTTAAAAAAGAAAAACTATGAACAAATTCCTATGCACACTACACGTATCTTATATTGAAGTAAAAAAACAAAGTGGGAACAAATCACACTGCCTCATATAGCTGCAGTCTGTAGTGTGAGGACCCCTGATAGAGATTCTATTAGACTAATCAATAATTTAATGATATAAGTAATAAATTTTTTATGAGATTTCTAAGACAGAGAATGTGCCAGCCTTTATATGTGATGGGGAGTTTAGATATGAACAAAAATATTTGGGGGAATTTTCTTTTCTTTAAGAAATATTCTTTTCTGGGATATTTAAAACCAAACTGCATTTCACACTAGCACATTTTCATCTTTCAGAAATAATGCTTAATTGAGGGTTTATTTTTCCGTCACTTTTTTCCCCTTCAAAACCATATTATTTTGTAAAACAGCAGTGATTTAATGTTTGAATTTTTCATTTGAAAATTAATAGTAATTTTTATTTCTGTTTTTATTATAAAGGCAGATAAAATGACCACATTAACTCATAAAGTGTCATTAACAAATGTCACAAATACATATTTCCTGCCTTATAAATTTGTTTCTTGAATTATAATGGTTCCAAAATGAATGTGAATGAGTTACTTGTCCATGTCTTCTGAGTTTGCTGTAAGGATTAAATGTAGCTATATTTACAATGTTTGTGTGTTACAAAGAAATTCCCACTTTTAATTAACAGTGTTCTTGTTTCAGCAGCATTTATTTCAGTTTCAGCACAATAAAAATATTTGGACAGAATCCCAAGTATTTGGGAGGAATGCGCTAGCCTGGTTCTCACTGACTACCTCATCTGCTCTACTTTTATCATCTTCCTTAGGGCTATAGGAAGCTAGGAAAATCTAGCTGGCAGTGCTTTACTGTTTTGGGCCCCCATGTTTAACTTTTAGCACATAGGCATTTTTTCTTTTTATTTCACCACAATTTTCCAATAAATAATTATTGATTGAATAAGCGTAATGAGGATTCTAAGTGTTTCCTCTTAAGAGCATGGGGCAAAATTATAGTTTTTAGAAAGAAAGAATAAGAAAAAAACTACAAATGCTCTTACTACTACCAGATATTAAAATCACAGAAAGTATAGTAATTTTATTTATTATCTATTATCGATTTTCCCTAAACTGTTCTAACTGTGGGGATGGATATTCAAGGTATTTTTGAGGATTTAGAGCAAATCTTACTTAGTTTACCTTTGTCCCCATCTGACTTTGCTCAACTGTCTCATAAAACACACACACGCACACACACACACACACACCCCCAGATCACAGATTTTACAGTTATAAGGAATGTGAGTAGCTGCTTAAGGTGGAGTGAAGTTGCAGTGGAGACCGCTGAGAGATCTGAAGAAGGAGTGTGGAAAGCAGAATCACTCTTTAGCTTCTTTGTGGATTTGTGGGATGAAATGCACTAGACTATTTAAAAATGCTATCTCTTCCAGACACATGCCCGAGTCACCGCTCAGATGCCTAATTTGTAGTAGGATAATGTCCTAGAAGAGCTTAGTGCTTCTTGGTGGTGAAAGTTATTCATTATTTGTTTTGTGTAGTGACATGTTGGTTGGATGTCACAGGACTAGTGCCCTGGTTATTGTAGATGTCTGGCCTTTACACATACTTATCTTATTACTAAACTACTGTGCATGTGACTTGTAATTGCGTTTTTGCTAAGAGGTTTTAGCCCATTTAAACTGTGCTTCATTGTTTGACATATTTCTTTTTAATTGTGTTTACTGGTATTAATACTTGTATGATATGAAATTAAATGAAATTGGTGATTTATAAAACTTTCTTTTGCCATTTCTAGTTAGTCCTGATTTATGACTTGTGTGTACCTCCAGGTGATCTATTACTAGAATTACTAAATAAATATAACTGATGCAGAAAACAGGGTTTGAAGTTAGATGACTATAGAATGAGAAAACATCAATGAGAGAGGCCAGTGTTTTTTTAAATGCCATTTTCCTTTCTTTATTAGATTCTCTTGAATTATTTTGGAAACTATATACCTAATTCGTGGACCCAGGATAAGGGCTGTACTCTTTGTGAATCTGATACAATTGACCTGTCTGCAGTAGATGTAAGTGGAATCGACTATGTGTGGAATATAGTAATTAAAAGGTACATTGTCATAAAATACTGTGATGTGTAGGGGAAAAGGTAAATTATTTTATAGTTTTGATTATATGGTAAATAATGGACTCACCATGTTAAAATATAGTGACTCAGGGAATTACTAGATTTGTGTTTATTTTTTTAAAATTTTTTTATTAAATCATTAGCTGTGTACATTAATGCGATCATGGGGCATCATACACTGGTTTTATAGACCGTTTGGCACATTTTCATCACACTGGTTCACATAGCTGTCCTGACATTTTCTTAGTTACTGTGTTAAGACATTTACATTCTACATTTACTAAGTTTCACATATACCCTTGTAAGGTGCACTTAGATTTGTGTTTCTTAACTGTTTTTAAAAGCAGAGCCAGTTAATAATTGAACCCTATTCAATTATGGATGTGGTGGTTAATATTTAATAGCTTACTATGACTGGATACTTGTGTGCTGATTTAGTCTATTTTTGTCAAAGTATTAGCAAAAATTGAAAAAAATCATAATGCTTAAATATTTTTATTGACTATTTTGTACTTGATTTTCAAATTTGATCATTTAAAAAAATAACATAATTAAAGAACTGTTCTAACTAAATATAATGTTACTGACTCAGTTTCACAAATGAGAAATTGGAAGTACATAAAGGTAAGTAATTTGCCTGGGGCACACAGTTTTGTGTTGGAGTGGGGATTTGAGTTTAGATAATCTGGCTTCAGACCTTATGTTCTTGGCCACTGGGAAATTTTATCTGTATGTCATAGTGTATCAGACATGATGTTTCTTGTGTGTATTTCATAGAGAATTACATTTTATGATTTATACTTTGAGGGTTAGAAATACTTATTATTAATCTATAAAACATTTTTGTGGTTCTTTGTTCTGTCATTAGCCAGAGCAGTTTTAGGATATCATGTAGTAACACTGTTCTTCCAAAAATTGCTCTAGTGACTTAGAAGAATATTATGTGTGGGAATGATTGGATTCCAGGTTGTTACTTTGATATTAAGACTGATTCTTCCATTTATTCACTGTAGGTTATTGAGTACCTCCAGCATGCCAGATAAATAGAAACAATGTAGGCAAAAGTAAAACTACTAGGAAAATAGTTCTGGTAATTCCCCAACTCAGGCAAATACAGAATACTTACACTGTCATATACTCAAGCTCCAGAATTCAGTTCTTATCAGTGTTTAAAAGGAAGCTGAAAAGGAACTTGTGTACATTTAGGAGTTTATGAATAGAAGTCTTTTTTACTTGAAAATATTTTTTGGCTCTTCTCTTACATAACATACTGAACGTTTCCTATCTGGAAAGAATGTTGGAATATTTCTGAATGAAGTTGCATATGAAATGCTTTAAAAATTCATCCTGAGATCTTTTTTGCTGAAAGTAGTGTTGTATTCTGGAGGAAGAGTTAATACTTTTCATCTGTTTTCTTTCATGTCATAAACTTTCTAGCACAAAGTTAGAAAAACACTTGGATTAAATTTTATCTCTTTTTGCATGTAGGAGTATATTACTTAATTCTTGAACTATTTTGCATTAGGTGCCTGTTAGAATATGCTAGGAAGGAAAGCTGTTCATTCCATTATGCAAAATGAAACTATGTGCTTTCTATATGCAATTATCACAGAATAAGAATATAAAAATGAAAATTATGTGGATAGTTATAGTCCAGTCTTATCATGTTTTTAGATGTAGCTAAAGGCAAGTTTATATGTAAGAATAATGGGGACCATTTCAGAGGGTCGGTGGTTAAATGAAATTTTACATACACACATATGACAAATATATATGATATATAAATGAAATTACATTTTATATATATAAATTTAATATATATGAAATGATCAGCCTTCAAGAAATGTTAACTGTTATATTGCTACCACTATTATATAAAAACAAACATTAAAAATGGAAATACAGAGTGTTAAAGCCTAGCTTTTTGTCTACTATTCAAAGTGTTCTGAGTCACTTAACTCTCTAAATCTAATTTTCCTCAACTGCAAATTTGGAATAATAAATCACTTCTAAAGCTATTATGAAATTTAAATGAAATGCATTATTTCATTTGGTAAAGGAGAGTTGTGTTTTAAATTTTAACTAACTTTTTCTATCAAATAGAGACATTTTATAAGGGAAAATATTTTGTACATAGCTCCTGGTATTTGTTTATTCATTTAATAGTATTTGGGTAAGTGAAATAATAAAAGAAATATGCCAGCATACAACATGTACTTTCATGTAAAAAAAATGTTATAATACCATGTGTGAAAAAATGGGAAGAGGTAACTAACTCAGTACTTAAATATATATGCTATTTTAAAAATTTTGTAATTCTTAAGATCACGCTTTAAGGCATGACTTTAACAAGACACTATAAAGTCTTCCATATAGTTATGATAATAACAGTGTTACAGGGTGGTTGGGTTTCTGTCTTCCCATCCAGAGAAGCCAGTTTTTGAAGCCAGGAAATTTCATTCCTTTTGCTAAATGTTGCTCATCACAAGGACATGTCTAGTGGATATTTCAGATGTTTTTTGCACAGTGAATAAAAGATAAACTACACATTAAAACACACCTAAAATATTTGAGAAAACATAAGATAGATATGCTACATATGATTAAAAAATGTTAAGGAAATAAAATAGCTTTTTATATATATGATGTAATAGTAAAAGTCAAACAGTAAAATGTGAGTAAAGAGGATGTTTAAGGATAAAAATAAAGTCTGAAGTCCTCCATCATCACTTTTATTTGAAATACAAATTAAGCACTAAACCTTATGCATGGAAAAGAAAATGGAAACACAATTGGCATTTTGGTTTCCTAGATGAAACTGTTGAAAAAGCTTTCAGAAATGAAGAAGTTTCTTCAAGGGCTATTTTAGAGGAAGCACTGACTGGTGGAGTAGGCAGTATCTTTAATTACATTCATATAATAAATAGGGCGGTGAGTTTCCTCTTTGAACCAAACTCGTAAGCTAGATGGGATTCAGTTAAATCTCTTTACATCTCTGTGTAAATCTCTACAAAAATTTATTTCATGTGTTAGAGAACTGCCACAGGGCAATTAAGATTTGACAGATTATGTTGAATTGACATCCTAAACTTTTATGTTGTACTAAGATTTGAATAGAATACAAAATAAAACCACACTGATGATAATTTATTTTTGTGTTTGTATAAAACAAAGGTCCATCCAAATGTAACAATAGGTGTTTTTATCGAACAACCAACCCCATTTCTACCTCGGTTTCTGGATCTACTGTTGACACTGGATTATCCAAAAGAAGCACTTAAACTTTTTATTCATAATAAAGTAAGTATTTGGGAAATGAATATTTTACATGAAAGCTATTTTGTGGTTTTGGGGGAAATATTGTTCTTTATGTCTAAAAAGACTAAAGAACAATTTGTGCTAAATTCAGTGGAGGATGTATATCCCTGCGTTTTTAGTACCTAAGGATTTCAGAGTCATGATACTGGGGTGAGCCATGTGAAAATGCCAGGGTTTTGTTTTTTTTTTGCAGTTTCTGGCCAGGGCTGGGTTTGAACCCGCCACCTCTGGCATATGGGGCCGGTGCCCTACCCCTTTGAGCCACAGGCGCCGCCCTGAAAACGCCAGTTTTTGTGGATCAGAAATGTCTAAGTATTATTAGTTACTTTCACATTACTCAATTTAGTATATAATGAAGGAGATGTAACAGGCCTTACATTGCTTCGACTTTGGGTTCTTTTATAGAACTGGTCATTAGATTATTTGCAATTTAACATACTGTGATAACATCAGAACTTGAAACAGCTTCCGGATAGGATGTTGTTTCGATTAATCACACAGTGGCATGCACTCCCCACAGGATTTCAATACTGTTATTTTCTTCAAAAACATCCAGAGCCTCCTATTACCTCCCACATAAAATCTTAACTTAAAGACATTTTTCCTCAGTTATCTTGTTTTATTCATTTCTCTCTTTTCTATTCAAACATTTGGTATTTAACGTCATCTAGAAAGGCTGCATAGCTGGGAGGTGTCGTTTTCTTAGTTCCATTCTAATACTTTTTGTTAGCATTGTCCATACAAGTCTGCTAATCACTGACCTTTTCCAGAGAACGTTGCAAATTTGCAGAAAACTAGTTTAACTAGGCTTAAAAGAGTGAAACATCGTGCATTTCCCTTGTAAAATGTGTCGTGACATATATGTACTTACACTAATGTGTTTTGGTTTGTTTCTACGTATAGCGTGTTTTTTTTTATATTTTTTCTACTTTCGTAGGTCTTTACATTCCTCAGTGGCTGCAGTTTTCTTGTCTTTTATTTGACATTAACTCGATGCAGCTTTTATGTAAGTGATTTTTAACAAGCCGTGAAAAATACCGAATTTTGGAAAGCTTAGAGACTTGATACATGAAAAACTCTGAAGTGCTCTAATGATGGAGATAGTAATTTTATCTGAATTTCAGCACAGTTGAATTGAATCGCACAAATTGACAACATTCATGTTGTTTGTTTCCCCATTATTCTGTCAATTAAATTTTGTTAAACTTCCCCTTTTGTTTTCAAATTTCTCTTTCTGGCTTTAAAGAATATAATACCAATTTATTTTGTAAAATATGGTTATTTATAATTTCAACTCAGATTAATATCTATTATATTTAATAAACATTTTTTTCCCCAGGTATCTTACAACATATCCAGGTTGATTCTCTAAGATTCTCATGCTACAACCACTTTTCTTTATCCAGTTGGAAATATTTTATACTATTTGGAATTTAAGTATTTATGCAAGAATGTGTGAAGGATTTTAAATACTTACGCAAACACCTATCTAGCAGTAGATGTTGAATGAATTTTGAAGTATCTTCTCCTTTGAGAGATAGTATGTATTTTAGATTCCTCATGTGCCATTTAAATGATATTTTCACATAACATGTGTAATATGGTTATTGTTTTGTCTGTGTTTGAAGGATTATGTGAATGGTGGAATTCACACTTTGAATTTGACACACGCCCTGCATATAAATACCTCATTTATTGCCTCAATTTCTAATTTTTGATTTTTACAATATGTTACAGGAAGTTTATCATGAAAAGGACATCAAAGTGTTTTTTGATAAAGCTAAACATGAAATCAGTACTATAAAAATAGTTGGACCAGAAGAAAATCTAAGTCAAGCAGAGGCCAGAAACATGGGAATGTATGTTTTATAAATTTAAGTTTAAATTTGTTAAATTATTCTGCTATAGAAAATTTTAAAAAATAAACTTTTTTTCAAAATTAATATGCTAAACTTGGGAGTCTGAACTATTTGAGTCTGTGCATGTATACACACACAACAGCAAGAATATGTCTGTGTTTGTACTTATTTATAGGTAAAGGACCAGAGAAATTACTTACATTTTTTTCATTCAACAGCTAGAAGTTCATGTATTTTATCAAAGTATGAATTGAGCTGCACATCAAGATTTTTTTAAAAATGCAGATAAAAAATGAATAATATGACTGCCATAGCTGTGACTTAAAATTAAGTTTACTATTTGAAGGTTGTGTCTGGTAAAACTGTGTGTAGGATTAGCTACTTTTCCTAGTGATCTAGATAATAGTGTAATGCCCAGAAGACGTATTTTAGGCCCTTTGTTTATCCCCTTTATGTTTTAGACTGTTAATAAACTCTGTTAATAGTAAAAAACTATCATTTATTTGATGAATGTTAAACAAATATGCCAGGCAGTGGGTTTAGAGCTGCTGGAAAAAGGGTAGCCATGTGGTGGTTTCTCACCTTTAGAGAATGCCTTATCTATTAAGAACCCTAATGCCTTGAACTCTGGAAACTCAGGATCAATGTGATGGATTCTGTCTGGGAAGGGATGATATTGGAATAGGCAGAAACCAAACTGATGTTGTTATTAACGGTTCCATAATTTATTCTTTGGAGAATCCCTTGGCCCCACATTCAGAACTTATTTTCCTTGATATTTTGCACAATTGTAACAAGTTTTTCTGTCTAGTATCCTGTTTGGCAGTTTCTTAGAAAAGTACACACAGTAGCAAAAAGTGGTAACAGGAACACACTGTGTGGGTGGGGATCTCAGAACTGGGAAAGAGAGAACCCCAGTTATCACAAGTAGTTCATTCCTTGGTATTCCTGATGATAATTTTACAGATGCTACCAGGAAAAGCAGACATAGGCTTCTTACCTCTGGTAAGAAGGGAGGAGAATAACAATCTTAGAAACAAATCCATACAAATTATATTTTATTTATTTATTTATTTATTTTATTTTATTAAATCATAGCTGTGTACATTGATATGATCATGGGGCAGCATACACTAGCTTCATAGACCGTTTAACACATTTTCATCACAATGGTCAACACTAATATGTAAAGAGTCATATGATTAACTTCTGAGTTATTGAAGATACATTTTGTTTACATGTGCATGTGTACAAAAAAACCTTTTGCTTTGTGAAAAAGTCCATTAATATGTTGAGGTGAATTATTTTTCCCTGTCAGAGAAGATTAGGTATTAAATCAGAAGCTGCCTTTCTGACTAGAGGCTTTATACCTTGAAAAAAAATATTTTTATCTGGCCTAAAATTTTAGTTTTGATCTGCTTATGAAATTTGTGTTGACAAGTTGAAAATTTTAAAATTAAAGACCATATTTATCCTGTTGAATATTTTCTCACTCTTTTGTTAAAATTCACTTTATATATAAGAAGCTTTTTATTAATACTTTTCAAGCAGTAGTTATTTATTTTATCTAATTCTTACTTCATTTTCTTTTTCAATGTCAGGGATTTTTGTCGTCAGGATGAGAAATGTGATTATTATTTTAGTGTGGATGCAGATGTTGTTTTGACAAATCCAAGGACTTTAAAACTTTTGATTGAACAAAACAGGTACTGTTTAAGGTTCACTATTTATTAAAAATCTATTTATTAAAATGATAGTTTTGCACATTTATGTAGATACACTATAATTACCTATCTGTGTTTAGTAAATTGCAGGAACTTACATTAAGATTTTTTTCCCATACCTTATAAACTTTCCATTCTAATTAATTTCTTTTAAAGGAATCATAGAAATATTTCTAACTGATAACTAATATTAATTATAATCACAAATGATTATATTTGGTGCATTTTTCTATTTAACTCTAGGTAAAATTATGATTTATCTGATACTGATAAACTTTAGAAATATTTTATTCTCTGTAGATATATTTAAATAGAATTTCATAAAACTTATGACCTAAAAAGTTACGCATACAGAGTTCTAGTTCTTACGCCTATAGCAGGCCTGGTTTCTTACGTTGACCACCTCTGTTTGTTGACCAGCTTGTTACATTCCCTTGGGTGGTCAGCCTATAGAGGTAAGGTTTCTTTCAGATTCAATTAGTATTTGAAAGAAATTCCAGAGGTTCAAATCATTCGATGACCAGATTTGTAGTTTTACTTACTCTTGAGGTAATTATCACAGGACAGTGCCTAGTTTCATTTAATTGAATTGGGAAAAAGACATTATGTATATGAGCTTATAATATTAGTCCTCATTTGTTAATAGTAATACTATAAATCGGGCCATTATTAACACACCTACTAGCCCACCTTTAATGTGTGCTTATTAAGTGTCAAGTGTTGTTCTAAGTAGGTTTTCATGTATTAACACAATAATTTCTCATGTATTAACACAATAATTTCTCATAATAAATAGAAATGTTAGAGTTTTTTATTTTGCTAACTAAAATACATGTATATTGGAAATCTGTTATCCTTCATTAACCCGCCCTGTTTGTAAGGGATATATCGCTAGTATTGGTCAATTTGAGGATTCAGTTTTTACTTCAAAAATCTAAGACCTCTCTGAAGCAGTCTGTGTACATACCACACTATGTAATTATCTATAAATACTTAGCATGTTTAAGCTATCTATAAATTACAGGTACTCTTCCAAAGCATATGAATAAGGTTTTGATCATTTGGTAAGGAAATGCAGTGGAAACACCACAGAGGTATGGGATAGAGTATAATTTTATTTATTTAACTTTTAAAATCTACTCCAATTCAGTGTATTTTCTTCAATTAGAATTGTTAATTTCCTCTTAATTTGACTGAAATGAAATAGTATGTAATGAGCATATGCTTGTGATAATATTTAGAGGTTTTTACCTTAATGACACTTTGATATATACTTATTATTTATTCTCTTAGTGAACTCTTAAATGAATTCATAAGTATTAACATAAATCCCCCTTAATAATAACCTAATGTTTTAAACCTTCCAAAGGAAAAAATTTCCCTCATAAGAAAGAAATTCAGCAGCCAACTGTGGCCCTTGTCCCTCAAAGCGTCAGGAAAACTTGGGTTTTACCTGCAGTTCCATAGATTTGTTAGTTATCAAAGGTTCATGGACCTATAGTTGTTGCTTCTGTATTCAAGTATATAGTTTCAGTAAGAAATTTACATATGCCAAGAATGTTGTGAGAGTTAGTAGATTTGAAGACTAGAGAGACAGGAAATGGGACACATCTTGGGCAAGTGGCTTTGCAGCATCTCATCAGCTCTGCTTTCCCTCTGCTATTTACTACCTTGGTCCAAATTTTGCTCCTTAGTTATATAATACTGTTCATCCTTGCTCAGCTCCAACCCTTACATTTCCATTCTTAGAAATATTGAAGCACACAGCAGGTGGATGTTAGTTTTTCAGACTAAATGGTTCAACCCTTTTTTTTATAATGGTGGGATTATAAATTACAAGATTGTTTTTTCTATAATTACAGAAAAACCTCTGTAAGTTGACCACCCAAGGGAATGTAACAGGCTGGTCAACAAACAGAGGTGGTCAGCAGAAGAAACTAGGCCTGCTCTACTCATATGCACATGTGATGTGTGTCCAGTCTATGAAAATAGAGAAGGTTCTCCTGTATCTGATACTGTCTGTTGTTGAAATTGGATTATTTCCTGAATTAATATCTGTAAATATTAAAATTTATGTTATTTTTCCAGTATTGCAGGTATTAAAAGAAACTGTGTGTGGCTGATATTTTATCTTAATAGGAGCCCCCAAAAAATAAACCAGAATTTTATTTTGCATGATATGTGCTTATTTGATTGTGCTTTTGTGCATGTTCAAAAAAAAAAGAAAAAGGGTGCAGCTGGTCTTCAAAAGATGGGGATATTATGAAATAGGTTTTTTTATGGAGGGGGTTGTATTTATTAAAAATTGTATGGCCCTACTGCTTTTCTGAAGTAATTTTAAGAGCCTTTCAGATTTTGTTATCTCCTTTGGAAAATGCTGACATTATAAATTAAATTTCCTAAGGAGAATTCTGGCATGTTTTAAATTTGTACCACATGTTTGTCTCTAAGGGATCACTTTCCTGGTTGTGAGACAGAACATTATGGCAACCTCTATTTTGCTTTCTAAAATATTTAAAAGACCAAAAACAGTTAAGTGTTGCCAGAGGTAGCCTACTGTAACCATAACCCATTTTTAAAAGTCATAAAACAATGGAAATATACTTCAAAGTAATTTGAGACTGAATTTAAAAAACAACTGACCTGCTTATGAATGTCTCAGCCCTTTTTCATTCATTTTTTTTTTTTTAATCAACAAATATTTATTGGATGCCTAAATGGATGGGGGCTATTGTCTGCCCAGTGAAAATGGAAATTTTATTTCATTTAGTATAATTTTAAAATACTTGAATTAAGTATATTTAATTATGGTAGTTTCTCTTGGGTGTAAATAAGGTATATTTAAAAACCTTTTTTTATATGTTCATCAGAATTTTCAATGACTTTTTCCTTTTTGGTTATTCTTTTAAAGGAATATTTGAAATTAGCAATGTGTACTCAAGATAAGATGCTAGGAAGAAATTCCTTTTTCATTTTATTCTTTTTTTTTTTTTTTTTTGAGATTAATCACATGCATGTTAAATGAACTTTATTATGTCATGTGTTATGCTAAGCCAAAAACACATAATTCTGTGGTGATTTAAAAATTAATAGTAATGAGTATTTCTCTCTCTCTTTCTCTTCTAGAAAGATCATTGCTCCACTTGTAACTCGTCATGGAAAACTATGGTCTAACTTCTGGGGAGCATTGAGTCCTGATGGTTACTATGCCCGATCTGAAGATTATGTGGATATTGTTCAAGGGAACCGAATGTAAGTTGCTTGATTCATCTTTTAATACTAAATATAACAATATAAAGATATATATTACTTGAAAGTTTTTTGTTTATATTTAAGGGAAATTTGACACAGAATTTGAAGACTACTTGGAATCCAGAAATACTAGTACAAAACTAATGTTTTGAGAAAATTGTTTTTAAAGTTATTTAAAACAGAATATTATGCTCTAACAACTAAGAGATAATAGGCAAAACTGACAAGTAGATACCAATCTTAAATAGAAGTTTATCTACAAAGACTGTGATTTATCTCCTAAATGTCATAAAAATATAGTGCTCCTATCTCATATATATATGTCAAATGTCATTAACTATAGTTGTGTGTTTAATCAGTAATTTATATATACAAAATTTAAAGACATAAAAAACATTTATTTTAAAAATATAAATATAAAATCTAAAATTGTATTCGTTATATTTTGGAATGCCTTTCCTTTCAGAGGAGTATGGAATGTACCATACATGGCTAACGTGTACTTAATTAAAGGAAAGACACTGAGATCAGAGATGAATGAGAGGAACTATTTTGTTCGCGATAAACTGGATCCTGATATGGCTCTTTGCCGAAATGCTAGAGATATGGTAAGCTGCACAGAGATGGCTTGCGCGACTGTTCTTTTGAGATGGCTTGCTTCATCAGTTGATGTGTCCTTGTGTTTTGATACCCTTTTTCTTTCTCATTTGTAAGTACTAGCCAACTTTTTTGGTTCTGTGCTGAAAATTTAGGAGCAATTTTGGAGAATAATTTGTGAACATTTATGTGTAGAAATGATTTGAAAAATGCTAGTTTTGGTGACTCATAAGCAACATAGGAGGATACCAATAATAAAGATAGAATTGTTACAAATTAGCCTTGCTCTTTTAAGAATATATCTTGTATCTTGATATGAAAACTTGACCAAATTAAAATTAATTAGGTAAATCATGGGTATAGTGATCATTACACATTTAAGAAGAACACATTTTGTTCTCAAATCAATGTCTATATGTTCTCTAACTAGGTGTACTTTATATATCATTATTAACTTCACATTATTAAAAAAGCAAGTTAATTATCACTAAACTAGAAGAACGTTTGAGATATATAATATATTCTTTGTGAACAACTAGTGATACATTCTTGTTCTATAAATATACATTCATTATAAAACTTGAATGAATTTAGCAAGTAAATTGTTTTGGAAGGTAAATAAGTATGTTTTAAAACATTTATATGATTTTCTATTTTAGAAAAGATTGGGTTATTTCATTTTAAAATACATGTAAGCAATTATGATTTGGGGAAAAATCAGAAAAGTTGGCAAGTATTTTTTTTTTTTTTGTCGTAGTTTAACAAGGCATGTGTTGTTTGAATATGTCTGTTTTTCCTACACACCTATGCACATTGTTATTGAATATCTTCAGTACCTGTGATTGTATTTTGTGCTCATGTTTGACTAATTTGACTCAACAGCACATCCTGGAATGGCCTCTCTTACTCATTTTTCCCTTCATCTTATTTTGTGTCTAATGTAAGTTCTCCTCCGGAATGAGCTTGGACTCACGTCTGACCACACACACGGAATGAAAAGGCTGGAGACGTTTCTCTCTGTGCTCTATAAGCTTTGCTTGTTCTGCATGTTGTCTGTGGAGGACATTTCAGAATGTCAGCCTTTGATCAAGAGCTGCTATTTTTATTTACCGAGAAATACCTGAGAGAATGAGTGTTCAGGTCAACTTACCCAATGCTTCTCTTCATTTTAGACTTTACAAAGGGAAAAAGACTCCCCTACTCCGGAAACATTCCAAATGCTCAGCCCCCCAAAGGTGTTACTTTTATTTATTTTTATTTATTTTTGTTTATTTAATCAATATATATTGCATAGCATTAAAGTTTCTTTACGAGCCTTCTTTGCATTTAGTTTGGCAAAATGTTGGTATTCATGGGTTAGTAATATCTGTGTGTTTGTGTGTGTGTATTTTGTGTGACTTAGGGGGTGTGCATTGTGTGACTGTCAGCCCTTGGTACTTTGAGGTAATTCACATTTTGTGATTGGCAGGTGAGAAAGTTAAACCCAAGTTCCTTTTGTTCATATTTTTTTCTATTTTTTTTTTTTTTTTTCCAAAGGCAAGAAGGGATAGTAGTAGGCATAAAGTACATCTAGATTAAAATGAGGTTTGGGTCCTTTTCATTGATTTACTGTGTTAATCATTAACCACTTTACAATTAAAACAGGTACAAAAAGAACCTTACCTCAGTGGTATTTGCCATATTTATTTGGCTTGGGATAAGGATATAAGACTGGTTTTCTTTAGTTGCTTTTATAATGAATGCACAACTATTTCTGTGTTCAGTCTTTAAATATTAGAACAATAAAATAATGAAATAGACTGATGAAATATTACTGACACTTTGAATTCCTGTTTAAATTAAATATGTGACTTTTTTCTTCTTTGAAAGGGAAAGAAGCCAAAAGAGGAATACTTTATTGTACTTTGGTGTCTCAAAAATGTTTTTGCTTTCAAACAGGAATTTTTTTCCCGATGTCTACATCTAGGATCAATGAGAAAGGGACAAAAACAGTCCATGCTTCTTTTTTTCAGTTGAGTGTCAGTGCTCTCTAATAGTTTTGTGTGGTGTCTGAACTCATTAATGAAAATTTTATTTCTTTTATTTTAAATCATGCATGTTTTATATGAAAAGTAAAAAATGCACGTTTATAAATGAAATATAAAAATTGAAATCAATATCTTGTATATATTTTTCCTGTAGTTAAATTTATTTTCTATATACCTCTAAGATTAACACTGATATTTTCTGGCATATAGGGTGTGTTTATGTACATTTCTAATAGACATGAATTTGGAAGGCTGTTATCAACTGCTAATTACAACACTTCCCATTATAACAATGACCTCTGGCAGATTTTTGAAAATCCTGTGGTATGTATTTCATATTCACCTTCATTTATTATTTTCTTATAATGTTCAATGGATATAAAACAGTTCAGTGATATGAAAATATGGTAAGAAATTTTTTTTAAATGATGTAATGTATTTTATGACCTATAGAGGAGAACTGAACTTGACCAAGACCTTTTTTATTAACACATATGTTAGGTTTAATGGGCAGAATCATTAGTTTCTTTGCTTTCAATATTTTTTGTTTTGTATGTTCAAAAACACCCTCTCATTTTGAATCACAATGTCAGAGAAATGTTTACTAATAGCTCACCAATGAGGATATTTTGATTTTTCAGGGGAAAATTCAAGAATTTAGTTTGGGAAAATACATGCCGTGTTATCACTTTATTAATTTTTTTTTTTTTTTAGCAATTTTGTGAATGTATACCAAAGACACCAAAGATAGAGAAAATTGTAGAGAGAGCTGATTGAGCATATAACAGAATCTTAAATCGGGTCAACTTTTTCCTTTAAAGTAAACATCTTTTTTCATTTTTTAAAAACTTAGAATCATACAGTAATTAGCTCCTTTTTTGCTTTACAGGGATCTTTTTCATAAGTTGGCACATTTATTCAAGGGAAAATATTGCCTTGCATATTTCTCCCTGCCAGCGGCAGTAGTTTTAAATTACAAAGACTCAATAACACCTGATGAGAATTGCCTTTTATAGGAATAGTTGAGATCTAGTAATAGTAAATTTAATAGTCTCTGAATACTCTGTTGAATAGAAACAGAATATTGTTTGACATTTTGTTATTTTAAAGATATATTTCTTTAAAGTTTGCCTGGATGTTTTCATCTTTCACAGGAGTAGCGTTGAAAAGAAGCTTTACTTAGTGGTGAAAGTAGAATTCACATTTCCTTTTGGCACTGGTCTCTTTGCATCTTGAAGGATAAACTTACTTGTTTTCTTGGGTAATGCTAGCTTCTCTCTTAGATACCCTAAATTATACCCTACATTGTAGACATTTGTGTTGGCATTTAAGTCTCTGGGGAGAAAGTAACGAGCATGTCAGAATGGAGTAGCAATTGCTTTGCTTTTCTTTCTATGGCGTTTTTGTCTTTTGTTTATATAGACATAAACAAGAAAAATATAAATACGGTTTATATATAGATTTCAAAATATGTGAGGATATGGATGTTTTAGATATGTAGCTTGAGACAGTGCTATAAATGTGCCCATCACCCAAACAGGTTTATTGTACCCGTTAAGTGGTCCCCCCCGCACCCCTCACTAGATTTCCTATAACTCTGACTTCCCTCTGTGTTCTTGTGTGCCCGTTGGTTAGTTCTAATTTATTAGTGAGTACATGTGGTGTTTGTTTTTGATTCTTAAGATACTTAAAATAATATTCTCCAGTTCCTCCTAAATTGCTGCAAAGGCATTAATTTATTCTTTTTTGTGGATGACTAGTACTCCATGGTATACCTATACCACATTTTTTAATCCACTCGTGAAAGCTTGTTTGACAAGCCTTGTGAGGAAGAACCCGTAGCAGAATACTTAGCCGTTGTCTCATTATCAGATATTTTATCAAATTAGCAAAGTCTCAGTTTGCCCAGTGATTTGAGAGCTGGTCTGAAATAAACTGTGTCCTAATGTGAGATCATAGGGGCTTTTTCCTTGAATTTCAAAAAACTCAATTTTGGTGTATAGGAGAATGCTGTAAAGATTATTAAATCTTATGGATGATTATTTACTTTCAATTGTTTCCCGTATTTTGGGAACAGAAAACTGTTAAATATTAGAGGGATTGTATATTATAACATATAATATTAAATTATATTAAATATTATTAAAATATAAAAATCTGATCATTATAATTATATACTATGTGTAAATGAAATTTATTGAGAAATGTGAAGATAGCTTTGTCTCCTCCACATTGAAAATGCCTGAGCTGTAGAAAACTGAGGTGAACAACTAAGAATGATGTACAAATTATCTTTATATAACTTATTAGCCCTTTTGGTATTTAGTATCAAAAGATATATTTCAGGCAATTGTTTTTTGAAACATTTTTATTCTGACTATTGAGTCCATGCCTCAGTTTTTCCTTGCTGGTGTATTATATTGTACTTTGTAGAGATAAAATTAAGAAATTTGTTACAACATTGTAAATGAATGGAAGAGGAGAACTTTGTAGATATTTAAATTGCTCCAAATTTGAATATGCCATATAAATATATGCCATTTATAATATTGAATAATATAAATATTTAATAAATATTTCAATTTCAATAAAGCATTTGAGCTGGAAAAAGAATTCATACCAGAGTTTGGTCAAAGAAGAATTAGGTTTATGAATTGTTACGGAATGAAGAGGAATTGTTTTTCAATATAGGGCCCTATATCTTAATTTTAGTAAGTAAAAGAAGTGAAAGTGTTAGTAACCCCATAATCATTCTTTCATATACATTGAAAACTGAAACAAAAGCAGAAATTTTAAATAAATTTAAAAAATTAAAAAAGGTTTTAGCATAGTTTACTGAAGTGGTAGTATAAGTAAGAACCTACCTAGTTTGTTAATTCACTACTGAATGCTTTACTAATATTTGCTGGGCGGAATTTACTTATCTTTTACTTTTAAACACACAAATATTTACCTACCCCTGTAACAATCACCAACTTATGATAGTTCGACTAATGGTTTTTTGAATTAAAGATGTGTTTATTAGATTATTAAATGCGTTTTCAGTTTACAGTGAATTTACCAGTATATAACCCTATTGTGAGTCAAGAAGTATTTATAAACTATGCAAATCTAGTCAATGTAATCTTGTTCAAGTTTTAAAATCCCAAAGCATAAAACTTTATAAATAAAAATATTGTGTTTCATAGAATACTGTAGGCATGCACAGAATCAGGGAAAGATGAAAACATTTACTGTGTACTACATGTCTAACCAGAACAGACTTTACCATAAGGACATTTGCACTTGAATGTTTATAGCAGCTCAATTCACATTTGCAAAGATGTTGAAACAACCCAAGTGCCTGCCCATCAGCATGTGAATGGATTAATAGACTGTGGTGTATGTATACCGTGGAAAATTATTCAGCCATAAAAACAGATGGAGACACTTTGTGTTTTTTTGTATTTACCTGGATAAATTCAGAGAGCATGCTCCTAAGTGAGTATCTCAAGAATGGAAATGCAAGCATCCCATGTATTAAATAGACCAACAAGTACAGGCTCAAGTGAGAGAAAAACACAGCTAAATTCAAGAAGGGGTCAGGGGAGATTGGGGTTGGTTAGTTTTCACCTGCCAGGTGCAATTAGGGGTACATGGCACACTTCTTGAGTAGAGGACTCAGCTACAACTCAGACTTTGGACTTTACCTTACAAATGCAAATAATATAACCTAATCATATGTACCCTCATGTTAACTGCCCTAAAAAAATTTTTGTTTCTGAAAATTCCTATTTTTCCACTATACATAATCATTTCTAAATTGTTTAATTTATAAAATTCGTATTCTTTATATTTTCCAGTATTTACAGAATAGTTATTTGCTTTAATATGTACTGTTTTGTTTTGATAGGACTGGAAGGAAAAGTACATAAACCGTGATTATTCAAAGATTTTCACTGACAGTATAGTTGAGCAGGTTTGTATTAATAGTTATGTTGTACAGAGCATTTTTGCTATTTTTCAAGAAAGTAGTGTTTAATAATGCAATACTACTTTAGTGGAAGAGGTTGTGAAAACAAACTGTCCTTTGGGTAAAATTCATGTGAATGGATTATTATACCAGTTACAAAGCCTTAAGGATGATGTAATTGTAAAAATTTTGCATATTAAACATGAAGTTTAACAATAATTTCAAGGTCATGCTTTAAAAAAAGAAGGCTCCTAAGTGCCATAACTTCCTGAAGCCACTAAAAATAAGGAACCATTGACAGACCACTTTTGTGAAAGTTATCTCTGAAAGAAACTGGGCTTTCTTTCTAAAGAGTCTTTTCTCAGGTCTTTAAAAAAGTGACATTAGATTAACATTTAGAACTATTGCTAATACATTATTTTCCAGCGGTACCATAATTTTCTGTACGATGAGAAAGAGAACTAATAGTTCTCTGTTAACTATCAGTTGAACTATGATAGTCTTCTAGTCATTTAGACTTTTCATTTTATACATAGCAAAAGAGCTGTTTTAGGCTATGAAGATGTCATGAGTCTTCTAATGTTGATGCCGTGTTTTATAGCCTTGTCCCGATGTCTTTTGGTTCCCCATATTTTCTGAAAAAGCCTGTGATGAATTGGTAGAAGAAATGGAGCATTATGGCCAGTGGTCTGGGGGAAAGCATCATGTAAGTTGTAATTTTACACAAAGAATTAAAATATATGGGGTGGGGGTGGGGAGCAGATACTCAGAGAGCTCCGAGGAGATGTGTCTGAGTTCTAATCAGGGAGCCTCTGTTTGTGGTCTGATTCTGCTACAACCTAATTATTTAACATGCAAGTCTTTTAATCTATCTTGTCCCCTGTTGCTCATTTATCTGTGTAATTACTCTGGATGGTCCCTAAGGCTATACTAGTCCTTAGTGATGTTTCTCTTTCCTTTTCCTTTTCCTTTTTTTTTTTTTCCCCCCTGAGACCAAGTTTCACTCTGTCACCCTGAGTAGAGTGCTAAGGTATTTTCATAGCTCACAGTAATCTCAAACTCTTAGACTCAAGCAATCCTCTTGAGTTAGCCTCCCAAGTAGCTGGACTACAGGTGTCTGCCACAATGCCCAGCTAGTTTTCTCCCCCCCCCCCCCCATATTTTTAGTAGAGATAGGGTCTTCCTTTTGCTCAGGTTGGTCTCCAACTGCTAAGCTCAAGCAGTCCACCAGCCTTGACCTCCCTGAGTGCTAGGATTACAGGCGTAAGCCTGGCAGACCTCCTTTCTAAATCCACTTTTTATACTCTGAATATCCACAACGAACTGTAGAGAGAATACTAGGACGAACATCTGATTGACTGTCAAAACAGTTTTTGGTGTATACACAGAGGAAGAAAGTCTGTTTGAGTGCCTCTTGTGTTACTGTGTTTTGCATTCACTTTCCTTGTTAAAGTCTTGGAAGAAGTTATCCTCTGAGAAACCACAAATGAGAAGTTATCCTCTGAGAAGGATATTGTAGAATATCACTGCCTCTGCTCTATTATTTACCCAGGTAGTTAGCTGCTGACGGAGAAGGAAGTTCAAAGCATAAGAAAGAACTTAAAATTAATAGGTTGTAGAATATGAAAAGAAATCATTCAAAGACTTTGGGTGTCACAGAATCAAAATAAGAAATAGCAAGGAGAACTTGTTTTCAGTGCTTGTAATCCAAAGATCAGCTACGTGGATTGCATAATCATTAAGCAGCTGAGACTGCCTGACGGGTCACTGAAAGGTAATTCAGGTATTTTCATCTTTTAGGGGGGCTGCGGGGGATTAGGAACTCAATTTTAGATACTTGATAATCAAACTTCACATATACATTTAATAAGTAGGAAAGGAATCTACTGACTGACATACTTTGCATCATCATTGATACCTTTGCAAAGTCACATTACAAATGTTATTTTGAGTAGTTTTACTGTTATAGCAGATGGTGCACCATAATCATACAACTGTTATTTTTTATTGTATGTTACGATCTGTGGTTAAAAAAATACCATAATATAAATGTGAATTGGATATGGATTACACTTTATGATTTTTTAATTATAAAATTAAAACATTTATTATGTTTCTAGGATAGCCGTATATCTGGTGGTTATGAAAATGTCCCAACTGATGATATCCACATGAAGCAAATTGGTCTGGAGAACGTGTGGCTTCATTTTATCCGGGAATTTATTGCGCCGGTTACACTGAAGGTCTTTGCAGGCTATTACACAAAGGTACTTATCCTCCCACCCCTTCTGCCTACTTCCTACTAATTTTTACACAAATTTGTTTCTTTTACTGTTTTCATTGATGAGCAAATCCACTGGCCTTTTTACTTTTTCAGGGATTTGCACTACTAAATTTTGTAGTGAAATACTCCCCTGATAGACAGCGTTCACTCCGCCCTCATCATGATGCGTCTACCTTTACCATTAACATTGCCCTTAATAACGTAGGAGAAGATTTTCAGGTAATTGTTATTCATTGTTTTAGGTTTTTTTCAAAAGAAATATGCCATTATAAAAATGAATTTTTACTTTAGATTCTTTTGCTTGGATGTCATAATTATAATTTTGTCACTGATTAAAAAATTAAAAGTTATAAGCATATACATTTATTTGTTTTAATTTTTTTAGGGAGGTGGATGCAAATTTCTAAGGTACAATTGCTCGATTGAATCGCCACGAAAAGGTTGGAGCTTCATGCATCCTGGGAGACTCACACATTTGCATGAAGGACTTCCCGTTAAAAATGGAACAAGATACATTGCAGTGTCCTTCATAGATCCCTAAGTTATTTACTTTCCATTGAATTGGATTTTCTTTTCAATGGATGACTGGCATGAACATGTCTCTGAAGTTGTGCTTGAGAAGATGAGAAGAATATTTAACTTTAACAGAACAACTTCACTTTGGGCCAAACATTTGAAAACTTTCTATAAAAAAATTGATATTTCTTAATATTTCTTAATATCTGCTCTGAGCCTTAAAACATAGGTTGAAGAAGAAAAGAAAGAAAAAGTAAAAGAAAATATTTATTTCTATGCTTTATTTTCTGTGACAATGATGACAATTTTATGAATTTGTTTTCAAGTTGATAAAATATTCAGGTACAAATATACACGTGACAAATAACACTAATAATATTTTCTTATTTATGAGAGGCTGGGAAGAATTTTTTTTAATCAACATGTAGAGGAAATGTAGACAAAATGAACATAAATGAAAATTACAAGTCTCAGAACCTTGAAAATCTGATTCTAACTGAATTTGTATGCAATTGTGTAAGTACATTTTTGACCACCTATGCAGGTCTCATTTATGGTAGTTATTAAGGGAACATAAAATATTATACAATGTTTTCCTGAAGAAAATTAGGTCAGAACACAACAAGGAGCATATCCAGGTGAAAACATTTGTGTGTATAGTGTTAGACAGATTAGTTTACATCTGTGTTAGAAATGAAACCCTGTGTTTCTTCAGATGAGTCTTCCAAAGTGGACTGTGTTAATTAGCTATTGGAGTTAAAAGGCCTTTCCACTTAAAATGTATCAGGCAATGACTTATTAGCAACAAGTGTCCTTAAGTCAAAACAGATTTTATTGTTTTGTTTCCTTTTGAAAAAAAAATACAAGAAATAGTGGAAAAAAAGAAAATTTCATTGATATTAGTAGTGCATTTTATGATTTAGGAAAAAACTTTTTAAGCACTTGAATTTTATATCAGGTCTGTAAAGTTGTTGAGCCTTGCTTCTTCCCTTTCTCCTCTTTTTCTTTCCTTATTCTTTTTTTGGAGGAGAGTTTTTCACTTTTTACTCTTCCTCGAGTCATCTCCACTGTATTCTTTCCAGTTATCTTTTTTACCTTCCGTCTAGGCTACTTTTTAAAAATTGCCACCTCCCCAATGTGTTCACTTCATTTTTCGCCATTTCTCTGAGTAAAGTTTAAATATCCTTATTGTAGCTACTGTTTTTAATTTAAAGGTTAAACTTGAAAAGAAATTCTTAATCATGGTGCCAAAATTCATTTTCTAACACCATGTGTTAGAATATTATGAAAAATAAAATAATTTAAAATAAGTTTTTGTTGTTCTCTTTATTATTGGTGATTCGTCTTTTATAAATATGTGAATCGAATAGTCTGAAAGAATATCTGGATATAAAGTCTGTGATGTTTTCATTTTATTTGATAGATTTAATGTTATCATATCTTATCAATGGTATTGAATTATAAAATCATCAATCTTAGTGCGCCGAGGGGATTTGATCTAGCTCATTTTATAAATCAGGATATAGAAGCCAAATATGTATTCAGTGTGTGTTTATTCAGTGGTGTTATTTGAATCTCTGCTGCAGATCAGGTGCTTCTTGAGGCCTTGAGGATACAGTGATGATGACATCAGTATTGTCACTGGGACTTAGTCCACTGTCTTAGTAAATTGGGAATTTGTTCTGGCTCTGTTCTCTCCTTCGTGGCATTTAATACGCAAAGCAAACTCCTGCTATCCACCAACTAGGGTAGTATTTTACTATACTTCACTGATGGTGTTTGAAACATGTAATACCCTGGCCTGGTGTGTAAGCCAACCAATCAGAATAGACTCTGGTTATAAAAGTTCTACCAGGTTCAGCCAGCTTAATGTCCCTTGTGCTACAGTTCAGAGGAAAGACATCTACCAGAGACTGATTCCTTTCAGTTTTACTCTACATGGGTAGCACCTATTATAAATATTTTTATCTTACACCATGTTTTTGGAAATAATTAAGGTAGTCAACTGAGTACATTTTTCTGTCCTGCCTGTAATCCCAGATTCCATGGAATAGTATAAAATGTACCTTTAAAAATAATGATTAATAATTAGGGGAATTGACAAAAAAATTCCATAAGTAGATCAGAAAACTTAAACTTGAAAAGCAGAAAACAAGTGGGATTGGACAGAGGGAGAAAACTACAGCTTGAAGTCCACTCAGCTGAAGACTGTTCCAGGAACCATTTCTATTGTATGAGTCATTTATTTCATGGGCTATTACAAAACTTTTCAAAAGAGTGAGACACACAAACACACACACACATACATACCTGTATCTACTGTGTTTCCCCGAAAATAAGATATCCTCCGAAAATAAGACCTACTTACAGGTTTCCTTCTGAGTAAAATATAAGGCATCCCCCGAAAATAAGGCCCCCCTAGGCTCTGTCTCAGAATGAAAATAAATGTACCGTAAACTGGTTGCTAGGGCCACCCCAACTGGCGTCTAGCAACCAGTGACATTACCCGGAGTCCTAACCTCACTGCTGTGTGGAGGCGGAGCTGAGGTCAGAGTGAGCGGTGAGAGCGGGGCGGGAGAGAAGAAGAGACTTTCGCAGATGTGTGTAGAAGAACAGGAGGATCAGAGCGGATGGGTTGTGGTGAACAATAAATGTGTACTGTATTCTTTGTGGAAATATAAGATATCCCCTGAAAATAAGACCTAGTACATCTTTGGGAGCAAAAATTAATATAAGGCAATGTCTTATTTTTGGGGAAACAGGGTATATCTGTAAAGTGCAGTTGACCTTTTGAACAACGTGGGGGTTAGGGGAACTGACCAATTGCTGTTGAAAATCCATGTGTAACTTTTGACTTCTCAAAAACTTAACTAGTGATAGGCGCATGTTGACTGGAAGCCTTGCTGATAACGTAAGCAGCTGATTAACACATATTTTGTATGTTAAATGTATTATATACTGTATTCTTACAATGAAGTAGGCTAGAGAAAAGAAATGTTATTAAGAAAATGAGGAAGAGAAAATATATTTACTGGTCATTAAGTGGATCATCATAAAGGCCTTCATCGTCACTGTCTTCACGCTGAAGCAGGATGAGGGGGGAGGAGGAAAAGGGAAAATTGGTTTTACTGCAATCTCAGAGATGGCAGAGGCAGAAGTAAAACCCATGTATAAACGGACCTGTGCTAACCAAACCTGTGTTGTTTGAGGGTCAGCTGTGAGTCTCCAACAATCAGATATCTCTAAGAAAGAGGATCCTGAGACAAAGTCACACTATTTCAAGTATAATGCCATTTATTTTTTTAAACTATGTGTGTAAAAATTAGAAAATTTTCTAGAGGAGAACATACTGGGGATAGAGGTGTGGGATTATGGAAGAGTAAATGGGATTTATGCTTTTTATATTTTATACATCTGTGTTCTTTAAATCCTTTCCTATGGAAACATTTGTTATTAATTATTTAAAGGAAAAGACAATAGAAGGAAAATGGGCAATTACTCCCATAATTAGAGTAAGTGAAAGTATGTTGGTGTCAGTAGTAACTGTGTTTGTGCACACACGTGTATACATTACAAAGGGCTTTAATGTTCATACAGTGGCGTTTTTTCAATTTCTAATGTAAGTTTTTTCGTAGTGGTTCTGTCTATTTTCTTCATGTTGCTTCATTTATTTTATTTTGCATCATTTTTGAAAATACTAGTAATTTACCTGCATTCATAACTGCAGAGGTCAAGTAACTGAGAATAAAAATAGAAGAAGAATAAATGTGAGTTGCATGGTCCATCCATGTTCCAGAATCTCTTTACATAGGCTTCTATTTTCCTGTCTCTCATACATACATCTTAATTTCCCTGCTGGCTAAACTCTGAAGCTTATACAACATGTTTAGAACTTGTCATTCATTTGAAATATGGAGTGGTTTATTCAATACATCTCTTCAAGTTGCAGAAGAGCCCGACAAAATTCTTAGTTACAGTTCAGAGTCAGTCTGTATAAATAACTCTCTGACTACATGCTGACTATTTTGGAAAATTAAAGTCTTTAAGACTTCATGAAAGCAGCTTTGTCAAACCACTATTTTTCTGTGGTCTTTTGGAATAGCAAGCTGCAGGCTTCTTTTAGAATAACACTACTAAGAAAAAGACACTGGACATAAATTCTTTAATGAAAACAGTGGATTTTGGATTAAAACTAAGAAATAATGGAGTAGAAAACTATACATGTAGACATGCTTTAAAAATTTGAAGTACTATATAACTAAATGATTTTGATGAAAGGAATTGGAGAAATTGGGAAAGTGAATTATAGTCCAGGCATTCTGTGAACTTTATGAACCTTTATTCCCTAACAGCACTTAAATAAATTTGAAACTTAAATTATATGTTTGTTTAATTCTTAACATATTAAAATATACTCAAAAACATTTGGAAATTTCTGACATGCTGTTGAGGGGATAGTAATGTCTATTTGTTGGTAATGTTTATTTGATGTTAGTTTGGTATGCTATTCATTAAAAAATGAAACTGCAACGAAAAAATAGCCGGGCATTGTGGCGGGTGCCTGTGGTCCCAGCTACTTGGGAGGCAGAGGCAAGAGAATTGCTTGAGCCCAGGAATTGGAGGTTGCTGTGAGCTGTGACACCATGGCACTCTGCGAAGGGTGACATAGTGAGACTCTTGTCTCAAAAAAACAAAACAAACAAGAAAATGATTGATTAAATATCTGAATATTGGCTGGGTATGGTGGCTCACGCCTGTACTCCTTGCACTTTGGTAGACTGAGGCACATGAATTGCTTGAACTTGTGAGTTGGAGACCAGTTTGGGCATGAGGGAGACCCCAGCCCTACTACAAATAGACAAACTAGCCAGGTGCTGTGATGGGTGCCTGCAGTCCCAGCTACTTGGAAGGCTTAGGCAAAAGGAGGGCTTGAGCCCAAGAGTCAGGGTTGCTGGGAGCTATGACGCTATAGCACTCTACCCAGGGTGACAGGGTGAGACCCTGTCTCAGAAAATAATCTCAATGTTTATTATACTCTTGAAAATTGGAAAGAAATTTCTGCCTATTTGAGCATGCAAAACACAAATAATCAATTTTCAGAATAATTTTAATAGATGAAATGGAAAAAAAATTATGTATGCCATAAACAAAGAAAACAGTTCTTTTCGAATCATCTTCCCCCTAAAGGCGATTGAGGGGTGGAAAAGAAGGAAGAGATTTTATGTAAATTTGTAATGGTTAATGAATTACTTTGTGCTAAAATAATTTTAAAAGACATTATTTTCAAAACTGGTTTAAACTGAGTAACTTCCTTTAGGGATTTAATGTGAAATAATAGAGAAGTCCCTAAAGAAATTACATAGTGATACATAATTCAATTTTCTATTTGACAAAGCTCAATAACTTTTAATGAGAACTGGACAAATTAAAAGGTAGTTTTCTGCTGAGCATAGAATATGGGCTAGAGAATGCAAAATAATTCATACCTGAAATATGGATATCCTATTAAAGTTTGTTTTATTATTTTTATCTGTGTACATTGTTTATATAGTGTATAAATCTTGCCAAATTGTGACATGACAGCCCCACCTTGTGGTCAAAATAAATAGCAACTAGAGTCTAAATTTCAAGCAAAAAGCAAGAGCTTTAATTTTTTTTTTTTTTTTAATTATGCTTTCAAAATTTCTCCTAAAGGCTAATACAAGTAAACATGATAAATAGTGGATGACTTTTTCAGGAATTCTTTTTGAACTTTTGTACTACGACATAATATTCTAAAAGAAAAAATTGTGATACCTTATTCTGAAATAAGGGGTAGCTTAGTGTATTTTGTAGTTAATACTGATGAAATAATTTGTTTTCTATTCATATTTACTTTGTAAACTGGTAATCTATGTTTAATAGGAAATATGTGTCTAGAATTGAAATCAAATAAACATGAAAGTAGACTCAGTTACAAATGCTTTTTAAAAAATTGGTTTGGATTTTGGGCTAGACAAAATAGCTTACAAAAGATTACAAGAACAATTCTATAGGGGCCTATTGTAAAAACAAAAATTTTAATCACTGTGTAAAGCAGTTTTCTTTATTATTACTGTAGAGCTGATAAATGCAACAATCAGGATAAGACTCCTATGGTATAAAAATTTGGGTGATTTGGACATTGTGAAAATTATAATCTCTGTTTTGTCATTTTGAAGATTAATGAAATTTGTTTCCGCTGAAGTTGTTGACAAGAGATGTGCTAAAGGAGTCTAATCTATGTCAGCTTTGGAATATTCAAATGTTGATGGCACATCCTTCCAGATTGCTCTTTCCTTCTTTGGGCCACCTTGTGCCCTGCCTGTTTGACTGAATCAAGGGGCTCCCCAGTCAGCTAAGTCTAGAGTAGCATCATCCCAGGACAGCTTTCCCATTGATTTTCTAATGAGCCAAGTAGAGAGGGAATTTAAAAATATGTATTATTGCAATTATTTGTACTTGGGAGAACAAGTCTCCAAAGATGGTCCTCAATGAACCTTGCCTCTCAGGATTCATACCCTTATGTAGTTTTGCTCCTAAACTGAACCCAGGCCCCCACTTTGACCAATACAATGGAGTAGCAGTGACTGCACAACTTCCAAATAGAGTTACAAGATGCCCTGTGGCTTTGATTTTCACTCTTAGGGCATTTTTTCTAGAATCCAGGTGTGCTATTGTGCAGAGCCTTGGGCACATGGAAAGTCCACCTTCAGGCACGCTGGGCAGCAACTAAATCTGACGTCCCACCTCAGCTTCCACCATAGCAGTGAATTATTCCAATATTAAACCTAGTCAAACATGCAAATAATAGTCTTTCTCAACATTTATTTGCAACTACTTGAGACCCCAATATCCACCACCTAATTGAACCTAGTCAATCCATATAGAGCTATGAGAAATAATGACAATTTATTGTGACTAATTTCCCACATGGTTTATTACACAGAAATACATAACTGAAATAATTAATTACCTGTACAGCAAAAATTTAATAGGTGCTCCTCCGTGAGTACTTCCAAAAGCCGGAGTGTTTATTTCCTTTCATTCTCCTCAGTGAGGCCGTGGGGCAAGGACTGGAACTTACTCTGTCTTTTTGGTTCTAGACCCTGTTATACCATCTGGCATTTACTAGGTAATTGTGTGTGGATGAGTAATTGGGAGTTGGTTTTATGTCTGACATTTTGTTGTATTTGAATCAAAATGATCTCTGAGGGGGAATAGGAGATTTGAATTTAACAAGTAGACAAAAAAAAGTAAATCCATTTGTACATAGGATTAGTTATAAAGTGCTTAGTTATAATGCTTGAAGACTTGAGAAGGATTGTACAGTTTGGTCCTGTGTAAGTGGATATATAAGTAGCCTCAACTTGGATAGAGTTAGGTACTAAGACTTTATTAAAAGAAACTGCTGTCACTGTTATTGTCAGCATTCTGGGCCAAAGGGCTGAGACAGGGTGTGGTCAGTTTATAAGTAACTTGCTTAGTATTGTGGATTAAACTTTTAATATTTTGAATGGAATGAATTTGTTCTTACACATCTTAAGACATTATTTTAAAAAATGTTTTAAAAAGTGTTATGTCTGTATGTCGAGCAAAAACTTTATATTTTATCCTCTAACTTAAAAAAAAAATAGTTTTAGAATACAAACATATGAAGATGGTGAATTTTCAAATCCCAAGGAGAGGGTAGGTAGCCTTGATGTGTATTGAGAGTGGAACTACTGTTGTTGCCATGGTTACAGATCCCATTGCTCATTGGGTGTGGCCTGTTGATTTTGAACAATTTTTTTTAACATCTATGTTTTATATATGTGTAAATAATAGAATTAAATCTTTATAATTTCAAAATTATGGACTTGTATGACTTTGTTCAAAAAATGAAGTATTCGGGAGACTGGGGTGATGCCGGGGGTGGGGGGAAAGACAGCATTTAGGAACTTTCTTGACTGCAAGTTTGAATAAGGTAGACTTTGCGTAAGTACAGAAGAGGTATTTTTAACTTCTTAAAATTGGTAAATGGCCTGTCCAAGACATGTAAAAGGTAAAAAGTGTGTGAAGTAATAAAGAAAACTTGAGAGACCGCAATGAAATTCATGAGTTATAATCAACCTAACTGAAGTATGTGAAGAAGGAGTGTTCATAGACCACATCTAACTTGGAATTGATTAGAGGGGTTGTATCTACTAATTTGGGACGTTTGTTTTGGCATTAAGATTTCAGATTATCATTTTTGGGCAGAATAGTGTCTGCACTGTCATTTAGACAGTTACATCCTTCAACATACTTTCTTGCAAATATTTAATCAAATGTCACACTGTTCTTTAAAGTCTAAAACGAAGACAGAGAACTGCAGCATTTGTACTTGTCTGCACAGTACGACATCGTTTGTATCCACTCTCAGATGCGGTCTCCCTGAATCTTAATCTGTAGTGATAGTTTACTTTGTGATGGTTACGTGTGTTGTTCACTGGATGTACATGTGCATGTGCTTATTAGACAGTTTACCTATTCAGTGTTAGGTGGGGCCGTGGGACTGCTTTTGGCCAGTGGCTAAAGAGCAAAAGTGACATGGAGAACTCCTGGAGCCAAGCACTTAAAAGTCCATTCTAGAGACCTTTGAAGCAAATATATTGAGATGCCTGGATCCCTGAATCACTATTTGGAAGGGAGTTGCCCTATAGAGCTGCCAGGCCCCAAAACAGATTTTGAGGGGAAAGTTTTATATATTAAGTTACCTAGGTTTTAAAGCTCGCAAGTTTGTTTATTTTAATCGACTAAAACAATAATCACATGTATAAGAAGATACATATTCTATTTGGAGAAGATAGATTTAGTACGCATTGATTTTCAAACAATAAAAACCTAGAGTTGTTTTCAGGTTCAGTGATGTAATTTGTGTCATCTAATAGTACAATCAATGTGAGGGTTGGAAGTGGTTTTAAAAGTTAAGCTTGCCAGGCACGGTGACTCACATCTGTAATCCTAGCACTCTGGGAGGCCGAGGCAGGCGGATTGCTTGAGCTCATGGGTTTGAGACCTGCCTGAGCAAGAGCAAGATGCTGTCTCTACTAAAGTACAAAAAACTGAAGAAGAGGATCACTTGAGCCCAGGAGTTGGAAGTTGATGTGAGCTATGATGATGCCATGGCACTCTACCTAGGGTGACTGCTTGAGACTCTGTCTCAAAAAATATAAAATAAAATAAAATAAAATAACTAAGCTCAACCCTACCTCCTACCTAAACAAATTCTCTTTCAAGCTTCCCTTGGCCATTGATCAATTAGACTCAACTTGAAAAGTTCATTTGGTGAATGTTTCTTGGATGTATGCTGTAAGTCCGACGAATATCTGAAAGGATACCCATGACATAGACATTCATTACAAGCTAATGATGGGCAATTTATTGCATCCTGTTACAGAAACAACAAAGCTTTTCCATAACTGTGCTGAAGTCTGTCTTATATAACTTTCTCTTAGAGTTATTTTTGTATATTTTGGAATGATATGAAAAAACAATATTTTTAGTATGGGCTTATAAAATATTTAATAGCGTCAATCACAGCCATTATTTCCCTCTTTCACAACTCCCTGTGCCACACTCCATTATCTTTCCCACACAAAAAATTCAGATTCTGGCTTGACTCCCATAGCACAGAGGATATGGTGCTGGCCACATACATGAAGGCTGGTGGGTTTGAACCCAGCTCTGGGCCAGCTAAAAACAATGACAACTGCAACAAAAAACCAGCTGGGCATTGGGGTGGGTGCCTTTGGAGGCAGAGGCAAGAGAATCGCTTAAGCCCAAGAGTTTGAGGTTGCTGTGAGCTGTGACACCAGGGCACTCTACCAAGGGCGACATAGTGAGATTCTGTCTCAAAAAAAAAAAAAAAAATCAGATTCTTCACTAGTCCTTATAAGACCATTGTTGGAACCTCCTCTTGGCTACCTGTGGCTTACTGATTTTACAAAGTATTAATATCATATCAGGCACTGTCCTCTACAAATTCAAATGATTTGTTGATACAATCACAGAAGTGTGGTGGCCAGATATGAATTTAACCTGTAGGTGTAAGTGGCATACAAAGAAAGAGAAGAATCACTCATATTTTCTGTTTTTATTAATGTATATTTAGTATCAATTACTTTTGCTAGGGATGGACAACTTTATTCTGCTGATAATTTGAAGTCAGGTAAAATTTTAGTTTTCTTCACATTTTAAGCTGTTAAACTCTGAATTTACTTTATAGTACTTTCCTGGTTTTGTTGAACCAAGTATAGAAGGCTATTAAATTAAATTTTATTTTATTGGTTTTATTTATTTTTTTTTTGAGTTTTTATTTTTTATTTATTTATTTATTTATTTATTTATGTTAAATCATAGCTATGTACATTGGTATGATCATGGGGCATCATACACTAGTTTCAAAGACCGGTTGACACATTTATATCACACTGGTTAGCATAGCCTTCCTGAAAATTTCACAGTTATTGTGTTGAGACATTTACATTCTACATTTACTAAGTTTCACATATACCATTGTAAGATGCACCACAAATGTATTCTCACCAATCCCCCTCCTTCCACCTCCCTCCCCTCCCTCTCCCCCCCCCCATTCCTAGGTTGCAAATGGGTTACAACATTCATGTGAAAACCCTAAATTAGTTTCATAGTAGGGGTGAGTACATTGGATACTTTTTCTTCCATTCTTGGGATACTTTACTAAGAAGAATATGTTCCAGCTCCATCCATGTAAACACAAAGGAGGT
>CAUYPK010094370.1:0-14429 GCA_963574355.1 Loris lydekkerianus
TTGCAGCTGCCATGGGAGCCAGTTTGCGTGGCTGGCGACTCGGGAGTCGATATGTGCAGCTGGAGGATTTGGGGACCCCACTCTGAGTTTTATGGTTCAGAGTTTCCCTTTTTGATCGGGAACAGTCAGTTCGCAGCGTAGCCTGAACTGCCAATCTTCTTCAATTTTCTTCAGCAGGAATGTTGTGGTCTTGCTCAATCCCTGCTGGTCTGGGGGAGGGTGCCCGCCATTGGGTAGTTCAAAATATCTGTTTCCCAGGTGGGTTCCCTTCCCTTCAATTGTCCAACATGTTGCCCAGTTCCCTGTGGTTTTGAGTGGCTCTCCTTTTGGATGCCTCTCTCAGTTCAGGAATAAATATTTGTTAATTGGGTTTTGTCAGCATTTGCAAGCCACTGCCCTCAGTAAGGGAGGGGCCTGCTGGCTGGCATGGCCAAGCAGGGAAGAATCTCTACAACAGAGTCTGTGGTTTTAAATTACTCCTCAGATATAGCAGTCCGCCACTTTGCTGACTGTCTCCAGCTGTCTGTCCACACCAATAATCCACACTCGGGGAAGGTCCAGACCCCCTTCCTCTCTCCTGATGGCTTGGGAGATGTGGGCTACACGTCCGTCTTGTCCACCTCATGCTCTACCTTATGGACATTTAATGATATGGATTCTGCCAGTTCATGAACAAGAGATGTTTTTCCATTTGTTTGTGGCATCTGTGATTGTTTGTGTGACACTGTGGCATCAGTGTTTCATAGTTTTCCTTGTCCTGATCTTCCACCTCCTTCATTAAGTATATTACTAGGTATTTTATTTTCTTTGCAGCCATTATGAATAGTATTGAGTTCTTGATTTGACTCTCAACTTCACTGTAATTAGTATTAAGTAATGCTACTGAATTGTGACATTAATTTTGTAATCTGAGACTATGCTGTATTTAATTCTAGGAGTTTTTTTGATAGTTTAAGATTTTCTAGATAAAAAATCATATCAGCAAACAGGGATAGTTTGACCTTCTCTATCCCAATTGAATACTTATTTCTTCCCTGATTATTTCTTTTTCTTGACTGACTGCTCTGGCTAGGATTTCCAATACTCTGTTGATTAGAAGTGGTTACTGTGGGCATGCTTGTCTTGTTCCAGTTCTTAAGGAGAATGGTTTTAACTTTCCCTCATTCAGTATGATGTTAACTGTGGGTTTGTTATATGTGGATTTTATGATTTCACATTCCTTCTATGCTTATTTAAAAAAAAATTTTATCATGAATTCATGTTGAATTTTATTGAATGCTTTTTTTTATCTATTGAAGTAAACATTTGGTTTTTATGCTTCTGTTTATGTGGTGTGTCATGTTTATTGATTTGCTTATATTGAACCATCTCTGCATTTATGGGATGAAATTCACTTCATCATAGTAAGTTATCATTTTTTTTTTTTTTTTTGAGACAGAGTCTCACTTTGCTGCCCTCAGTAGAGTACTGTGGCATCACAGCTCACAGCAACCTCCAGATCTTGGGCTTAGGTGATTCTCTTGCCTCAGCCTCCCAAGTACCTGGGTTTACAGGTGCCCACCACAACAGCTCGGCTATTTTTGTTGTTGTTGTTGTTGTTGTTGCAGTTTGACCAGGGCCAGGTTTGAACCTGCCACCCCAGGTATATGGGGTCAGTGCCCTACTCACTGATCTACAGGTGCTGCCCAGTAAGTTATCATTTTGATGTGTTGTGAAATTGGTTTGTTAGTATTTTGTTGAAGGTTTTTGCATCTGTGTTAATAAGGGATATGGGTCTGTAGTTCTCAATTTTTGTTGTTTCCTTTGTGTTTTGGTATCAAGGAAGGTGATATTGGCTTCACAGAATGAGTTATGGAAAAATTATTTCGTTCTTGATATTGTGGAATAATTTCTATATGATAGGTGCCAGTTCTCTGGTAGAATTTGGCTGTGAATTCATCTGGTCAATTTTTGTTAGGAAATTTTTTATTGTTTCCTCAGTCTCACTGCTTGGGTTTGGTCTGCTTAGTATTTCTATTCTTGATTCTAGCTTGAAAGATAATGTATTTCCAGGAATTTGTTCACTTTTTTCTAGTTTTTCTGTTTTTTTTTTTTACATAGAGATTTTTGTTGTAGCTATGGATGATATTTTGTATTTCCATGCTATCCGTTGTAAAGTCTCCTATTTCTTTCTTTCTTTCTTTCCTTTTTCTTTTTTTTTTTTTGAGACAAAGTCTAAGTATGTCGCCCTTGGTAGAGTGCTGTGCTGTCACAGCTCATAGTAACCTCAAAGTTTTGGGCTTAAGAAATTCTCCTACCTCAGCCTCCCCAGTAGCTGGGATTATAGGCACCCACTACAAGGCCTGGCTATTTTTTGGTGGCAGTTGTCATTGTTGTTTAGCACGCCTGGCCAGGCTCAAACCCTCCAGCCTCGGTATATGCAGCTGGCACCCTACTCACTGCACTAGCTACAGGCACCAAGCCATCCTATTTCATTTCTTATTGAACTTAGTTGAGTCCTTCCTATTCTATTTCTGCTCAATCAGACTAGTGATCTATCAATTTTGTCTATCTTTTTAAAGAACCCACCGTTGGTTTCATTGACCCTTTCTCTGACTTTTTTCTTTTTGCCTTACATTTCATTTAGTTCTTTTATGAGCTTGGTTACTCTTTTCTTCAGCTGGTTTGGGTTTGGTTTGTTCTTCTTTTTCTAGATCCTTGAGATGTGACATTCAATTGTTACTTTGTGATCTTCCTGGCTTTTGATGATAGTATTTAAGGGTATGAATTTTTCCATTAGGACTTATTTCACTGTATAGCATAGATTTTGAAAGCTTTTGTCCCATTTGTCATTCATTCCAAGAAATCTTGATTTCTGTCTTAATTTCATCATTAAGCCAAAGACTTTTCAGCAGCAGGTTAATTTCCATAATTGTGTAGAATTGAGTGCTTGTCTTCAGACTAATTTCTAGTTTTATTCCACTGTTGTCTGAGAAGATACATGGCATAATTTTGATGTTTTGAATTTATTGAGACTTGTTTTGTGACCTAAGACATGGTCAATGTTGGAAAATGTCCCATGTGCTGATGATAAGAATGTGATACTTTAGGGGTATCAAACTAGGTGAATTTTTTTCATGTTGTCAGAGTTCTTTTGCTAGTTTCTTCTTCTTGAACCTCTTCTCTCAGCTTAGGGTTGATAGATTTTTAACACACCTGCTCCCCTTTGCTGGGAATTCTTCTATTAAGTGAGAAGTAGTAGAAATCCTTACATAGAAATTTTGTGTACTCCTTCAGAGAACTGAACTATTGGGGGGAAAGCAGAGCAAACACTCTGAGAGCCTTTGACACAGCTTTCCCCTACGTTATCCTGTTTCCCTGTGGTTGTCATAGTCTAAGCCAATGCTAGGGAGTATTCATTCAGATTGGTCCGTTGATCCCCAGGCCACTATTGGAAGCTTGAGCAGGGGGTTTGATGAGTCCTGCTCCATGGATATGTGTGGTGTGACCTTGGCCAGTGCTTGGGTGGCTTATGGGAATTACATGGGCCCCTGGATTCATCACTGGCCCACAGCTGGCAGTAGGGTATTTTGCAGGACCTTGCCAAGTACCTGGGTTCATTGTAGCATGTTGGCCAGTGCCTGGGCAGGTCACAGGACTTTGGTGGGCACCTTCCTAACTAGCAGGAACATAGAGGGTATACAGGAATGTTGTGGTACCTTAGCAAGTGTCTTGTATGTTACAGGATTTCACCTTGAAGTAGGATAGTTTGTAGGATCTTGGCAAGTTCCTGTTGGAAAGTGGGACCTTGGTGGGCATACTGGACAGATCACGGGTCTTAGATGATGCCTGGTGTGTTGTAGAACCACAGGTAATGTTGGGATGGCTCCTTGGGCATAGCATCTTTTAGTCACAAATGGCTGGCCAAGCTGGGGTGAGGCAGAGCATCCAAACAGGGAGTGGTTGGAGTTTTCCCTGATACCAGTGCCACTGTGGCAGCTGCTAGGGTGCTACTCAGGTGGCAGTAGTGGCATTAT
The DNA here is from genome assembly GCA_963574355.1 of Loris lydekkerianus. Taxonomy (NCBI): domain Eukaryota; kingdom Metazoa; phylum Chordata; class Mammalia; order Primates; family Lorisidae; genus Loris; species Loris lydekkerianus. The sequence goes on from CAUYPK010094370.1 coordinate 4,017, forward strand.
TGAGATGGAACTGTTGAGATACTGAGGGCTGGTGGGCACCATCGCTACTTAAATCTCTGCAATTGGCTGGTGGTAGGGTTAGGGGTTGCATGACACTCAGTCCCAGTATGCATGAGAGGGCCCACCCTCTCCACTCCCTCTCTGACCTGGGAGGAGTAATGGGAAGCAGCTGAGTGGAGCCTACCCCTCTGCAGACCAGGAGATATGTGGCTGACAGCACAGATTGGCATCTGTTGCTGCCACCTGGGACCCAAAGATGTGGTGGGGAGGCACTATGCCTTCTCTTCAATGCAATGCTGCTGTCATCTCCAAGCAGCTCCCTGACCAATTGGGAGCCCCTTCACACCTCAGATTTCACTGTTCTCTGGGGGAAGGCAGAGCCCCATGGATCTCTCCCCTAGTTCTTCCCCACATGCAGACACTTCCTAGGTGAAATTTTGATTTTTCTAAGTGGATTGCTCTGCCTCTCTCTCCCCTATGTCTCTAGTCACTTCTCTGAGGATTCACACTGATCTTTCTGGACAGTTCATCCATAGGTGAACCTCTACTTGCAACCTTTGATTCACTTCTTGAAAGCAGCCAGTGGGGACTGCTTCAAGTCCACCTTCTGGGCCCCTCTAATTGCTATATCTCATTACTTTTTAAGAGGGAGTATACTTTGAAGATATGTTTTATTTGATGTGGCCCAAGGAAAATTATTCATAAAATTTAGTCACCAAGAATATTTTTAAAGAGAGTCTGTTAGTATCAATACAAATATCCTTTGTAGCCTTGACAACATATTTAATTTAAATATTTAAAAATTATACCAAGATATAAACTGCCAGGCCAAGATTTCTCTTATTCAATATACTAAAAGTATTACTCAATTGCCAATCTGATTCTTTTTTGCCTAGTGGGTGATAATGTGGTCTTTACAGAAGATTTTTAAATGTTCTGATTGTTTTTAATCTTCTATGTATTGTACTCTACGTGTGAATTTTTTTCTTACTCCATAAGCACTCTGTGAGCCTTTTAAATATAAAGTCTCAACTATCTTTATGAAGTTATCAATCATTATTTCAATTAAACCTTCTTTATGGTTTTTTCTATTCTTCTTAAAAGAGGAATATTCCATGAACGGTAACACTTTTATTTCTCTCCTCTATATATCTTACATTTAATGCCTTCTTTTACTTTCCTGGTGCCTTTGTATTAGCTCATTTGTACTTAACAATTTAGCCTGCCCATCAAAGTATTTATTTCAGCTGTTAGATTTGTCAAACAAAGCTCATGAACATTCCTCCCCAGTATTACCACTTGTTTTTCCTTTGTGTTGCTATTACCCTCTCTTACCTCCTTGAGGGCATTTACTGAGCATATTATAAATGTTGAGCTTGGTTCATTGATTCTGATTTATATATTTAACATGGTTAAGTGTCTGTCACTTTGTCACAGTGAGCTCTTCAAATGTCTGAGCTAATTATTCCCAGAAGGAATCAGCTATCCCCAGGGCTATGATGTTCATGAGCAGAGGTGGTGGACACAGGCCTAACTACGCTGACTTTCAAGTGTTTTGTGGATTTGATGGGTAGGTGGGCATCTGTGCAGAAATCTTGGCAAGTCCTAGGGCAGGGAGCCCTGAACCCGTTAACCTCCACAGAGAGTCACATCTGACTATGGGCCAGAATCCCAGGCACTGCCCACCCTGGAGACTTTTTACCATGACTGTATGGCCTAGTGTTAGGGTGGTCTGGGGCACAGGAAGCTGTGAGGATCCCAAATTGTGTCCGCTTCTCATTCCAGCTGGCTCTGCCTTCCCCATGCTGGGGCTGCCATTCTGCTTAATTGATTGTAGAATCCTACAGGAAGTAGAATTCACCAAGAACGTTTTCAAAGAGAGTCTGTTAGTATCGATACAAATAGGCTTTGTAGGCTTGACAATATATTTAACTTAAATATTTAATAAATATACCCAGTTATAAACTTCTAGGCCTAGATTTCTCTTATTCAATATATTGAAAGTATTACTCAATTGCCCATCTGATTCTTTTTTGCCGGGGTGTGTGTGTGTGTGTGTGTGTGTGTGATAATGTGATCTTTATAGGAGCTTTTAAAATGTTCTGATGGTTTTCAATCTTTTCATATGTATTATACTCTATGTGTGATGGATTGCAGGAAGGATCAAGGCTCTGTGGCCAACATATCCCTTCCATTATGAGCCACAACTAACTCAGACTGTGCCCCCCAAAATAATTTTTCAATTTATGGTTTCGGGTACATTTATCCTAACATTGTGTTTTCAAGACAACAGGATGGTAAATGAGAGACCTTGATCTCCACCAAGAAAATTCCTCTGAGTTTGAATGATAGAATTTTTGATAACTCTGTGTAGTAAATGGCATTCTGAGTTTTGGAGTTACACTGTGAAGCTCATAAAACAGAAAAGTAAATAAAGATACTTGGCTTCTTTATCAGAAGCACACAAAATTACAAAAGTGTCAACATTTTTATAAATGGACAAACAAAATGAAAGGGGCAGCATTATTATTTTAAATAAATGGATTAGTTTCGTGACAGCCAGCCTGCTTCCAGTCTGGAGTCTCATTTTTCTATATTCTCATTATTTGAGGAAGTTTTTAAAAACTCATGTCCAGTACCTTAAACTTTTGCTGTGTGCCTAGGCATTGATATCCTGGAGTGTTGTCTTAGTCCAAATAGACAGATAGAGCACAACCTAACCATTAAATTCAGTACTCACATTTTAGGAAATGTTTTCCTAACAAATTCAGTAATTCCCCAAGAGGTAGCCATAATAAAAGATAGCCCACTGGCTTAACAAGTTTTAAGTCATCTTTGTTAATGTAAAATATTTCAAAATTGGTAGAGCTTTCAAGGAAGTCATTAATTCCCTCCTCTCCTTTCTTCCATTTGTCCCTGCAGACCTCAGTACCATTCTGGATAAGGAAAGAAGAAAGGACCTGTGTTGGAAGATAGTCTGCTATTGCGAGGTTTTCCTACTTTTAAATAGACTTACCAAAGTGCTTCTGGCTGCATCCTGTCACATGCAGTATGCCCTACTGCTAACCACTATCCCCAACCTACCACTAAAATGCCTTTGCTATGCCTGTTTCCAAAAATGCATTACGAGATCACGTTGGTGTGCTGCAGAGTAAGGGGCACTCACAGAGGTCACATGTCCTGGCAAATTTTACCTGTCCAGGTAAAACTCTGGACTCTGAACCCCTCACATCTAATCTCCTACACCTACCCAGGCCCAGTAATTAAAGTACCATAATAGCTGTGTGGTAGGAATATTGAAAAGAACAGTAAACTGGGATAAAACAGATGTGAATTCAAGTCTTAGCAATGCAATTGCAATGTGATTTGGAGATGATCATTGGCCTTCTCTGATTTTTAGTTTTATTATCTACTAGACAGAAATACTTATTTTTTTCCTCCTAATTGGCAGGATTATTTAACACAACATGTAAAATGCATTGTAACTATAAAGTGCAATATGGTTGACCCTTGCACAATTCAGGGGCACAGGGAGAGGAGGTGACCCTTAGCTCTGTAGAAAAGCCACTTATAACTCTTAACTCACCAAAAACTGAACTACTAATAACCTAACATGGACCTAAAGCCTTGGCAATAATATAAATGCTCCATTAACACATATTTTATACATCATACCTATTATATACTCTATTCTTACAACACAGTAAGCTATAGAAAGACAATTTTATTCATAAAATAAGAAAGAGAAAATACATTCACTAATTGATCCCAGTGTATCTGTTTGCCATGTCAAAATGCCTGCTGGGATCTTGATAATTAATATAGAAGGAATTTTATATCCATGTGTGGCAAAAAGATTGTTTGAGTCCAAGACTTAGAGTTCATTAAAAGAAAGTGGATCATCACAGAGGTCTTCATCCTCATCATCTTTATCTTAAATAGAAGAATGAGGAAGGTTGGTCTTGTTATCTCAGGGTGGGGGCAGATGTGGAAGAGGTGGCAGAGGTGAAAGGGGAGGCAGGCACACCTGTTGTAACTTTTATTGAAAAAAATCCATGTATAAGTGGATATATGCAGTTCAAACCTGTGTTGTTCAAGGGTCAACTGTACAAATATGTATTAACAGTTGTTTTCTCTGAAAAAAAAAATTGTTACAATATTATATAAATATTACAAAATCACATTATTCCAGTAATAATAATATCTATTCACCAAACTCACATGGATGATTATAAAAATCAAAGTTAAACCCCTATTTTGATTCATTCATGTATTCAACCAGTGAGTGTCACAGAAATTCGGACAAACTTGAAAAATCAGAGATGAAGACTAATGTAGACAGTATATCCCAAACAACTCCTTTGTATACTGCAAACCACCATGCAAATCTGAGATATTAAAACTGAGTCAGGGCCTTGGGCTACAATGCAGAAGCAAAGCCCATGCTCAAAATTCAGCTAAAATCATTCAAGCAAATCAAACTCTTCTTTATGAAAGAAAGAGAAATTATTGTATTGCTGAAGAACTTCTCCCTGGTTGTATACCATGAATAGTACATGTTAAAATTATTAAAAATATGTTAAACTATAATACATTAAAGTAATTGATGCCAAATAGTTAACCAAACCACACAATATGATGTGTAGAAAGGTTCTATTTAAACCACAGGGGATAAAAATTATAGGTATAACCAAATATTTTAAAATCTATTTCAACATTTAGCTCTCACATGCAAGTTAGCAAAAGTGGATTAACCCAATGCTCTAAGTAAGAATCCAATACTGTGTTTAGACAACAGGTTTATTAGACAACAGTCCACGCTAGAACTTGTGGACAGTAATGGTCAACACATTCTGACAAGCAGAGAAAGTATTTTGCTGTTTGTTAAATCCACTGAAGAATTGAACTTAATGATATTTCTGTGTCAAAGCCAAAACTTCTGAGAACACGTGGACGTAGTAGCTGTGAAGCCAGAATGAATGTGAAAACTAAGCAATATCTAAGTAAAGCTGAAATACCTTTTACCTAGGAATTATGCACATTCCTTTTAAGTAACTTGACTAACCAAGTTTATCACCCTCTGGACAAAATTAAGAAATCAAGTTTCCTGTCCTATTAAAGGAAGTTATCAGGCTAATAACAGACATATGTGCTATTGCAGAGCAGCTCAGTCATTGCCATTAAATTATTACAAGAAGAACAAAAGAGAAAGATGTTCATAATATCCCTGCATTGCTTCTGGCCAATCCCAGAAAATTCAGGATATTGTTTTATCAGCCTTGTGAGATGGAATGGGGAACTGAGCCGGACAAAGAGGGCTTCCATTGACTATTTTTATTTAGTGGTGCATGTGAGGAAAGACTTGCCCCTGCTTCAGACACATCCATTCACTAATCATCTCCATTAGTCATGTCTTCCCATGTCAAAATGCCTGCTGGGGTTTTGATAATTCATATGGAAGGAATGCTATTTGCTGGGCATTGAGATGCACACATGTGGCAAGACGGTTTGAGCCAAGGAGGTAGAGCAGTGATTTTCAACCGGTGAGAGGATCTTTGGTGTGACATGATAATTTTTAAAGATCATTAATTAATTTTGAAAGTTCAAAGCTAAGTAAATACATATATATTTTTTACTCTTTTTTTAATCAGCATTATTTAAGTGTCTGAGAGAAGCTTAAGTACAGATTCAAGTGTGCAGGAGTTAAAAAAAGGTTGAAAAACACTGAGTTGGAGGATGCAGGCCCTCTGGGAGTACTTGTAAGTAGCCATTGCACAGCCTGGCAATATAACAAGAACCTGTCTCTAAAGAAAAGTAAAGACTGTTATTATAAATGCATTCAGCTTTTCATTCCTCCCCACAGTGACCAGAAAGATAGCCTTTCAGATACCTCTGCCCACTTTGAAGACCACCTACCAGCACACACTTTTTCACATTCCTGACCCTCTCTGTAGATGAAGCCACGGGAGCCCAGTGTTGGTTGGCCACTTTCATTTCTATGAACGTTTATGGAAATGAATGAAATAAACTCAAGATGATTGAAGCTGCTGACTCCTTACAGGTGCAAGAGAGTGAAAACATGGCATTCTCTCATAATGCAAATTCTCTACATGTCATGTGATTAAGTATTTCAGCAAAGTATTTAGCAAAAATGACATAGTGATACAATTTCTAGATCAAATCCTATGAAGAGCTTGCTATTTGAGCCTTAGCTCCTGTCACCTACATTTTCTTCCTTATTTTATTGTATATTTTTTTTACACAGAGTCTCACTTTGACACCCTTGGTAGAGTGCCTCAGTGTCATAGCTCATAGCTACCTCAAACTCTTGGGCCCAATGATTCTCTTGCCTCAGCCTCCTTAGTAGCTGGGACTATAGGCACCCGTCACAATGCCAAGTTATTTTTACAGATGGGGGTCTGGCGTTTGCTTAGGCTAGTCTTGAACTCAGGAGTTCAAGTGATGCACCCACTTTGGCCTCCCAGAGTGCTGAGACTACAGGCATGAGCCACTGCACCTGGCCTGCATTTTTAAATTAAAGAATATCAAGCTGCCTATAAAACCTGTTTCCTGCCTGTATCTTTTCTCCCAAGCTTCTTCTTCTTCCTGATTGCCTTTCTCAGCATTTTTACGTTTTTAATTCATTGTGAAAAATTCTGATCAGCCTCATCTCTTCTGCATCTCCCAGGAGGGCAACCAAGGGATTGCCATTGCCTCTGACCTTCCCCAGAACCCTACACAAACCTGTCTACCTTTACCGCCTAGGACTGAAACCACAGTGAACCCCTTCAGAAGGACCATGGGTTTTTCCACTTTGTATACACAACACACATCACAGTGCATGCTGCAGAGGTGGTGACCAATGAAAAATTGTTGTCCTGAAATGAAACTAAATGCAGGGAGGGCTAGTCAATTCACCAACAGTCTGTAGTTCACCTCCATCTCTCCAGAATCATTAAAGTGCGGGATTCTCAACATCGAAGCTGCTGCCCTTGAGGTGGTTGTGTTTGGTTCATCCACACCCAGTCACGCTTTAGTTCATCCACACCCAGTCACACAGATAAGCCTCTTTATCCTCTTTTAGAAAAGAGACTTTTGAATATGATGCATGAGAGAAAAAGAATCTTATAAAATTCTATTTATCCAATCATATCCAGGAGGCATGCTTGCTGCAGAGAAAAGGGTTCTTGGAAGGATGGGATGGCATTGACCTTCAGAAACCAACCTTTGAGAATAAGCTGACATGTTACTAGAATCTATTCCTTCTAGGGATTCATAATTCTCTCTCCTCATTTCTGCATTCCAAACCACCCTTTAAGACAGATCTTTTCAATCCCTTCTTACCTGTATCTGAAACCATTCCTTGGGTTCCCTCCAGGCTCACCCTAGTTAATCTTAAGAACATTTGTTCAAAGAACATAATAAATAATAAATAGGTCAGGGAACAGGAAGAGTTCTCATGTAATTTAAAATTTGTCCTGAGAGATATAAACCATTCAAGCAAAGAAAATAACTAGATTTCCAGTTAGCTGGTGCTCATGAGCATATTTTATACATTAATTCCTCTGGTCACTAACTCAGTTTCTCTATAATACACTAGATACTGTGGTGTTACCTTCATACGTGTATTAATGTTAGATATTATTTTCTTAGGTCCCTTAATGGCCAATAACAGTTTTTATGGCAGCTTCCATCATATTGTATTTGGCATTGATCTTAAAATAGGCAGAAAGGTTGACTGCTGTTCTTAATTTAACATCATTTCACATATAAGGGCACAGTCAATACTTACTGAGATGTAAAGCTTCAGTAATTCTCAAAGGATTTTCAGTACTTATACTACTTTAGCTCAAATTTTACAAGGGCATAAAATACACATCATTGTCATTAGGCTTTTGTAGAGAAAAGTAATGCATGCTAACTAAGCATTGGATAGTTCACAGAACAGTCCAGAGAAGCATTGTGATCAGGAGTTTTCTATTAACTGAAAGCAGAAATATTGATTCCACTGGAAAATTCAAAATAAATTGTAGATTCCTGACTATTCTGCTTATTGACTCTTTCTACCTTTTTTCCCCCCAAATGTATAGATTTTAAGACAAATATTAGGGTAATGAAAAATACCAGCCTTTTCTGTAGCTTAACGGGATCTTTTGTTGCCTGCACAGGCCTTCCCCTTTTCTCTTTGAGACATTTGAACAGCATTTAAGCTTCCTAGAATAGCTAAAATTGCATGCGGATATGAGAAAGGCACTAAAATTTTTTGTATGCCGATCAGTTATTTTCCCAGAAATTCTACAGAGTTCCTTTGCTACATTTTAGGATCACCTGAAGCAAAATTTTAAGGCCTTTTATTTCTTGTTAAGAAGCAGCACTCAGAATGTGATTGGCCTCATTATGCTACTGACCTGACAGCCTGAATCTGCTGTTCTTAAGAGGCACCACTGAATCAAGGGCATTGGGAATATTTTCACAAAATCACGCGGTAACCATGCTTCCCTTCCTGCTGGTACAAGTTTAAATAATATCCATCTGCCCTGGGAGACCTTCTGTTTCTTGAATTTGAACTGCATTTGTTTTAACAAAGGAGATAATTCAGACCATGTAGATTAATGTTTTCTTAAATAAAATTATGATAATGAAGAAAGAAGGACAGATGGGGTATATGTAACTTTCCCTGAAATAACAACAAAAAAATTAAGTTATATTCAATAAAAGCTTTTATATATGTCAACTGAATACCCATGAAGTATGTAGTTTGAAATGAGAGCTCAGTTATAATATGTCAGGCCAGAATTCTTGTATGGAAATGTACTTGTAAAATCTCTGGATAATTGAATCAAATGAATAATTCTGGCGACCAGTATAGTGATGGCTGTAGAGAAAGAATGCAAATTAACTGTGGGATCTTAAAAAAAAACTGTACAAAAGCAATTTATGTAACCAAACATTTGTAGCCTTGTAATATTCTAAAATTTTAAAAAAGTAAAAAACCAAAACACAATATATATGTCATCCACAAGGATTGCTTGTCAATTAAGAAAAATAAAGCAGGAGGAATTACGCTACCAGACCTCAGACTATACTATAAATCAATAGTGATCAAAACAGCATGGTACTAGCACAAAAACAGAGAGGTAGATGTATGGAACAGAATGGAGAACGAAGAAATGAACCCAGCTACTTACCGTTGTTTGATATTTGACAAGCCAATTAAAAACACTCAATGGGGAAAAGACTCCCTATTTAACACATGGTGCTGGGTGAACTGGCCGGCAACCTGTAGAAGACTGAAACTGAAAGCACACCTTTCACTTTTAACTAAAATAGACTCTCACTGGATTAAAGATTTAAACTTAAGACATGAAACTATAAACATACTAGAAGAAAGCACAGGGAAAACTCTTGAAGGAATCAGCCTGGGCTAATATTCTATGAGAAGAACCCCCCAGGCAATTGAAGCAGCATCAAAAATACACTACTGGGACCTGATGAAACTAAAAAGCTCCTGCACAGCCAAGAACACAGTAAGTAAAGCAAGCAGACAGCCCTCAGAATGGGAGAAGATATTTGCAGGATATGTCTCCAACAAAGGTTTAATAACCAGAATCCACAGAGAACTCAAACATATTATTAGCAAGAAAGAACAAGTGATCCCATCTCAGGCTGGGCAAGGGATTTGAAGAGAAACTTCTCTGAAGAAGACAGGCACATGGCCTACAGATACATGAAAAAATGCTCATCATCCTTAATCATCAGAGAAATGCAAATCAAAACTACTTTGAGATATCATCTAACTCCAGTAAGATTAGCCCGCATCACAAAATCTCAAAACCAGAGATGTTGGCATGGATGTGGAGAAAAGGGAACACTTCTAAACTGCTGGTGAGAATGCAAACTAATATGTTCCTTTTGGAAAGATGTTTGGAGAATACTTAGAGATCTAAAAATAGAACTGCCATTTGATCCCATAATTCCTCTAATAGGTATTTATCCAGAAGACCAAAAATCACATTATAACAAAGATATTTGTACCAGAATGTTTATTGCAGCCCAATTCATAATTGCTAAGTCATGGAAAAAACTCAAGTGCCCATCGACTCATGAATGGATTAATAAATTGTGGTATTTGTACACCATGGAATATTATGCAGCTGTAAAGAAAGACGGAGACTATACCTCTTTCATGTTTACACAGATGGAGCTGGAAAATATTCTTTTTAGCAAGGTATTCCAAGAATGGAAGAAAAAGTACCCAATGTACTCAGCTCTAATATGAAACTAATTTATAGCTTTCATATGAAGGCTATAACCCAATCTCAGTACAAGAATATGGGGAAAGGGGCAAGGGAGGTGGAGGAAGGTTAGAGGGAGGGTGGTGGGAGGGAGGGTCCATACCTATGGTGCATCTTG
>CAUYPK010094373.1:0-43813 GCA_963574355.1 Loris lydekkerianus
GGGCTATAATCTGTTCTGGAGGCTTCAGGGCAATGAGTTTTCTGACCTTTTCCAGCAAAAAAACATTGCTTGGCTTGTGGCTCTTTCCTCTCCATCTTCAAAACCAGCAAGTGGGTGGTTAAAGCTTTAAGTCTCTCTGACACTGACTCTTTTGCTTCCACATTTTAGGACCCTTGTGATGACATTGGGACCAACAAGAAAATCCAGGATAATCTCATTCTAAGATTAGTTGATTTGGAACCTATGTTTCCTTTTCTGTAACCTAACGAAGTCACAACTCCCAAGGATATTTGGGTGGGGTGGGGGCTTCTGTTTGCCACAAAGCTGAATATTCTAATTGTTTTCAGAGCTGAGCACACAGCTTCTTTTAAAGGACAACTGTGTTTACTTGGCAAATACTTTTGATGGGCCAGTCTGGGTGTGGAAAGGTGGCCTCAGGGAAGGGCCTAGTGGGCTAAGCAAAGACAGGCAGGATTCACTTCAAGGAATAAAACGGTAAGAAGCAGGAAGTTTTGGAGACAAGTGGAAACAAGGCAATTTGTAAGTAGAAAAGGATCTTGCCTTGCCCTAAAGTCACTAAGAAATCGCTAAGGGGAAAACAGCCAAGTTAGAGAAGAGGACTATTAAATATTCAACTAAGGTCTTCCTTATTTATTTTGGAGACAGTCTCATTTTGTCACCCTCAGTAGAGTGCTCTGTCATCATAGCTCACAGCAATCTCACTCTTGGGCTCAAGTGATTCTCCCGCCTCAGCCTCGCAAGCAGCTGGGACTATAGGTGCCTGCCACACCTGCCTAGTTTTAGAGATGGGGTCTTGCCCTTGCTCAGGCTGGTCTCCAACTCCTGAGCTCAGGCAATCCACTGCCTTGGCCTCCCAGAGTGCTGGAATTATCAGCGTGAGCCACCATGCCTGGCCTTCAACTAAGGTCTTATCTGTGCTATGTGTCAGACCTGCACTACTATCTCTTCCAAGTTCCAATGCCTTATTGATAGGCTGTGTTCAACAGAGTCAAGACACAAAGAACATGAAAATCACACTAGAAAACAACAGTTTGGGGAGGATGTTGGACACAGGAAAAGAAGGGGCAGGGCAGACTCAAGCCAGTGTTAGTTAATTTTCAAAAAAGGAGAGAACAGAGAATAACTCTCCCCAGACTGAACTGTCCCTAGACAGGGACCTGTTCCTTTGAGTGATGGTGGTCTGCACTAGTAAAAAGCAGAAAGATGAGGTTAAGTTCATTGTGAGGACACTAGTCTTGGCTGCCCAACCTTCTCTGGTTACAGAATAAGTTCTTATATACATAGAATAGCAATAAACCTCCTAAGCAAATGGAACTCATAAGCCAATGGTGATATATCAAGTCAGAAAGTCAAACTCTATTACAAAGACAACTTACACTAAGTAAAAGGCCTGGCTGTCACACCCTAATGAGAGCCATCAGTCACCAAGGCTTGGATGGGGCAAGGCAGTAGACACTGAATCATCCTCTCCAGAACCACCAGAAGGATGGCTGAGCACATTCACTGGTGAGGTGACCTAGGGCATGTCCAAACTGTAGTGTGTGACATCTTGGCAGGACAAAAATGATGAGAGCCGAACAGTTGGTTGGTCCCATTTTACACCAAGTGAATTCCTATAGTGTTGCTCAAGGTCAGGAGAGATTTGTTCCTCTGTCGAAGGAGCAGGTGCCCACAAAGAGCTAACTCAAAGAAGGAAGCCTGCCTGCTGGGCTTTTAGATGACCTTCCCCACTGTGTATCTCAAGGTTGAAACCACCAAGTTCATGTCCTAAGGGAAGTGACCTAAACAGGTCCTTACTAGTGCTCCCTAATGCTTGCTGGTGGTAGTCAAAGCCCAGAAAAGGCCAGCTACAGAAATGCCTTCCTCATCTTTGCCCAGTGGGTCAGCAGTGGACACCACTCTCAGCTCCTAGGCATCTCCCTCTTACTCTTCCAGACTGACCTGAGGGAATCTCCCTCCTCGTGAAGGGGGCTGGTCCAGGAACAAACAACAATTCATGAATAAAGGTCTCTTGAAAGGCTTCTAGAACTTCTTTGGAACCACAAAAAGATTTTTCTTCCTCAAGAGCAGTGGTTCTCAGTGAAAGGTGGCCTCAGGGAAGGGCCTAGTGGGCTAAGCAAAGACAGGCAGGATTCACTTCAAGGAATAAAATGGTAAGAAGCAGGAAGTTTTGGAGACAAGTGGAAACAAGGCAATTTGTAAGTAGGAAAGGATCTTGCCTTGCCCTAGAGTCACTAAGAAATCGCCAAGGGAAAAACAGCCAAGTCAGACCTTCCTCAAGAGCAGTGGTTCTCAGTGACCCACAGGGCTTGTATTACACGGTTGGGGCATTAGGAAGGTTGAGAATCACTGCTCTAGAGTATTCTAGGATCTTGATATGCTGCCTGAAATTCCTACTGCCATCCTTCTACTAGCTTGATGAAACCAACACTGAAGATGACAAGGCAGAGAGGAAAAGACTGTTTCCTTGAAGGGCTGATGAATCAATCCCCTACACCAGGACTTTCTGCCATGTGATACCGATTTCCTGGCAGCTCACGCCTGCCTCAACTGGGATGACTGTAGCAGGTGTATTCAGGCCACATGATGTGAAAATTTAACCACCTATATTTGGGGATGCAAAAAGTGAGGTGCATGGAAAGAAGGTGGTCAAGTGTGACTTGGATCATTGTACCTGAAGCTCTGTGAGGACTGCTATGGAGTCCAGGCTCGTGAACACTGTCCCCATGGCTGATGAGGCAACTTCCTATGTCATCTCCATGGGCCCGTGCCACCTTATACTTGATTGACCTCTGCCACTTATGTCACCTGGATTCTCCTTCTTGTGACTAAAGAGATTCTAATAAAACATATCCCTGGGAATTTGCTATTGGTTCATTTGTAGAACCAACCACTTTCTAAAATGCCTTGTTCAGAATCGTTGCAGCACAGAAAAGCTCAAATCCAAGCTCGGCACGTAGGATCAAAGGAGGGCAGCTGGAAAGGTAAGCTTTCTCAGCAGCAGAGGAAGCTCAGTCACATAACTTGGTGACAACTCAGACACCTCTTTTCCTACAAGCTATTCCAAGGTGAGGGAAAGGAAAATGGGCTTGCTACTCACTGTATATCATGAATTCCCTTCCCATCAGAGATTATGACATATCAAAAAATGTCTGTTTCCTCTCAAAAACATTTTAATCCCCGAGAAGGGATAGGGATAGTGGCTCATAACTATAATGGCAGCACTTTGGGAAGACAAGACGGAAGGATCTCTTGAGGACAGGAGTTTGAGACCAACCTGGGCCACATAGTTGAGACCCTATTTCTAAAACAAAAAACATTTTAATTAACCAAGTGTGGTAGCATGCACCTGTAGTCCCAGTTTACTTAGGAGGCCAAGGTGGGAGAACTGCTTGAGCCAAGGAGTTCAAGGGAGCTATGATCACACCACTGCACTCTTGCCTAGACAGTGCAACAGGACCTTGTCCTCCAGTGCCCCCCAAATAAAAATCCCCCCCAAATATTCCAGGTGAGACGAAATTCCCTATAAGGGACAGTCCCTCTAATAAATAGTGCCTCAAGGTCTAGGGTACAAAAGTATAATTTACACTTACTGGTTGGGCAACCCCAGGCAATTTTATTACTTTATCCCTGAACCTCACTTGCCTCATCTGTGAGATGGGGGTAATTATAGCACCCTTTTCATAATTATGAAGAGTAAATACATTAATGCAAAGAAAACACTTTAGTATGTGCCTGACGTGCTAAACACCCAACAAATGTTAGCTATTGTTATATATACATATTCATGTCTCCAAGATGGATGGAATGCTTAACACAGAAAAAAAGTAGGTTTCAGCTACTGACATGTTCTCCCGACTCCTGAAACATGAGCAACCCCACCCAGCTCATCTAAGCCCACCAAGATAGTTGTCCTTAATCTTCACAGGTGTCCAATTCGAGACAATTGGCTTTCATCAGTATAATTGAAGAACACAAGCAATTTTGGCTGTTTTGCAGGACAAAACAGTAGAATTTAATCTTCAAACCTGATAGATTTAGAAGCGTTTCTGTCAATATAAAAGATTTTGTCTGCGGCATTAGAGAAGCCAAGGCCAGCTCCTCGGCTGTACTTCCAGCTCATGGCCCGATCGTAGTCCCGCTGCAGGTTCTGCTGCAGAGTGTCCACTGCCTTCTTGTTGAGGGCCATGTTGGGCCGTCCAGCCATGCTAGGGGGCCGGCTGAATGAAGGGGACAGATTTTTAAAGCCACCCATAAGTTTGAGAAATTTCAGTTTCTGTTCCTCATTTTCAAAACCAGCAGTATCCCATTGGCCAAACTGGGTTCCCTGTGGTTAGAGAAGAAAGGAGGTTATTTTTCTTGACCCCAAAGCCCTTTCCTTCCCCTGATCCCGGCCTCACCAGGGAGGACCCAGCTGGTTAAACATTTGCTATGTCCCAGAAACACTGCTAATATGAAAGCTCAACAGTGATAATTTTATTAATCCTAGCAAAAGCCCTGTGAGGAATACTGTTGTTATTCCCATTTTACAGATGAGGAAAAAAGAGGTTTGCAGCTTAACTAGAGACACAAACCCAGTGGAAGTCCCACTCAGGTTTACAGTCAACACCTGAGGCCACTTGGGGATGCACAGCTGCCTTTCTTCCCTGTTCCTTCTCCTACTTATGTCAACGGCTCAGGGCACCTCACCTCACTGTACAGGACACCTCAGCCTACCCATGGCATAACTCACACCCTCTACACCACACCTCACCCATAGCACGCCTCACTTCACTCTCACCTCACCTCACCTCACCTCCAGCACATCTCACTTCACCTCTCTACACAGCATGCCTCACCTCACCCATAGCACACTTCATGTCCCAACTCCCACAACAGCACCTGGCTGTTCCTCTATCAGCCTAACATTTTGGCCAGCTGGGTGGGAACCTGAAGTGCATCTCTCTTCTCAGAAGCACTGCATTTTATAGCACTCAGGGGTGAAGGCCCACCAAGGTGAAAGGTTACATAGCCAAGTCAGAGGCTAAGCCAAGACCAGGAATTTGGGGTCTCAATTCCAGCCAGAGCCCTCTACCACCCATGAATCCCCATGTATAAGAAAATGCAAGAGAGCCCCTTAAGCCCCTTCCTTCTCACATCTGTGGAGAAGCAAGAAACCCAGCTGCTCAAGAAGACATGACTTTGAAGTTACACAGACCCAGGGAGAAACCCCACCTGGATGACCCTGGTCAAGTCACCTCATCACTCTCGAGCCTCTATGTCAGTGGTTCTCAACCTTTCTAATGCCACAACCCTTTATTTAATACAGTTCCTGAGGGTCATGACCTATAGGTTGAGAACTGTTGATGTCATCCCCTCACAGGGCTTTAGTGAGGTTGAAGTCAGATTTTTTTTTTTTTTTTTGAGACAGAGTTTCACCATGTCGCCTTCAGTACAGTGCTGTGTCATCACAGCTCACAGCAACCTCAAACTCTTGGGCTCAAGTGATTCTCTTACCTCAGGCTCCCAAGTAGCTAAGACCATAGGCGCCCGCCACAATTCCCGGCCATTTTTTTTTTTTTGGTCGCAGTTGTCATTGTTGTTTAGCAGACCCCGGCTGGGCTTGAACCCGCCACCTTTGATGTATGTGGCTGGCACCCCACTCACTGAGCTACGAGCGCCGAGCCCTGCAGTCAGATTTTATAACAAAACCCCAGAGCACAATGCTTGGCAACATTTTAAGTCCTCAATAACTGGCATTCTTCTCACCTGTCCCCAACCAGACTGCTGACCTTCCATGCTTCCGGGGAACTTTCTGCCTAATAAGCCAAATGCCAGCCTAGCACTTACTTCTAGGTCAGCTTTGGAAGAGCAATAAAAACCAGTTGTCACTACAGCTGCCCTGAGTGAACTGGTGACACATTTCTCCCAGCTCCATGGTGGCCCAGGTACAGGATTAATTGCAGCTTCCCTGACCTAACCTGCAATTTTCAGAGCAAGATCCACTGACAGCTTCACTCTGGGTCTGAGGAGGGCTGCTGCCTCAGCGCCCACCAGAGGGGCCCGTGGCCAGTGTTGAAGTGACCCTAGGTTCTACAAATCCCAGCTGTTGTGCTCTAGGATCACTCTCTGGCCATCAGGTCCTTCCAACGAGAACCATGGGGCCACTGGCTCCCAGTCACACTATCCTGCTTCCTGCTTCCCTTGCTCAATCAAGGTACCCTACCAGCTCTGCTCAGCTCAACAGGATGGTTAGGAAGGAGATGCCAGAGGCAAGACACATGACAAAGTCCCACTGCAGAACCCAGCGACGTGCAGTGTCTAAGCTCACAGCCCAGAGGCCTGCCACCACCCCACCCCTGCCTCCTGCTGCAGTTCCCAGCAGCTTTCTGAGGGCATTGTTCACTGTTGGCAAGTCCTCAGCAATCCACCTATGAACACCCTACCTGTCCAGGACTGGAGAGAAAGGTTCAGGTGGCTTATCTGGCCTGGCCAGCTCTTCAGGAGGAAGGAAGGAAGTTCAGGACAAACTCTGCTGTGTAGGCTGAGGCTGGATAGACTTGGTTCCCCAATTCCAACCTCGTACTGTGAGGAAGGACAGGGATACCCAGCACACCCATCCCATCCCCAACAGGGCCCTACCATCCAACTCACCGTCCACTTCCTGGTTTCAGATGCTTCCGTTTTGCCTGACTCACGATCAATCTCTTCTTGCAAGGCCTTTCGCCTCACCTGAGCAAGGATGAAAGAAGAGGGAAATGAGACAGAGAAAACTCTTCTGAGCTTCAAACCCTAGAGCCTAAACAGATAAGGAGCTAGAGGACTGAACTTTACTCTGCTACAGCGATGGGGGCAGCTTCCATCTAAAGCATTCCAAGCATCTCAAGAGCAATCTCACTGATCCTGTTTGACCAGGGTTTTTCTTGAGAATGAATCTTCCTAGAAACTGAAGCTTATCCTACCTCTAGAACATTTTTTTGTGTGTAATAGCCATTTGGGGTGGAAACTTTCCCAAAACACAATGCCAAACCCCTGGCTTCTTGGGCAGAGAATACTGTAGTGAACATTTATGAAAAGAGCATTGATTTCTAGAAAGAAGATAGACTGCAGAGTCAGGCAGAAGCTAGTTTGAATTCTAATACTGCCATTAACTAGCTGTGTGGCCATAGGTCACTTAACCTTTCTGGTCTATTTATCCACAAAGGACTGGAAATGTCAGCTATTCTGAAGAGTAAACGGAAAAAACACAAATATGTAAGGACCTAGGTGAGCACCAGGCACACAGTAGGTCCATCTTAAAAACAGTTGCTGGCGCGTCTCAGGGCTGCCACTGGAGCACCAATGAGCTTATTGCTCTATACAAAAGATTCCAGGGCATTATCTTCCATCCCAAAGAAGAATTCAAGTGTAACTGTGCTTCCCCCAATTTGTGGCTCTTCCCTCTTCTAATATGCCACGGCTGCAAAATGAGATGATCATTTATCCTCAAACTTTTTAAACAGGGGGCCAGTTCACTGTCCCACAGACCATTGGAGGGCTAGACTATAGTTTAAAAAAAAAAAAAAAACCTATGAACAAATTCCTATGCACAATGCACATATCTTATTTTGAAGTAAAAAAACAAAACGGGAACAAATATAAATACAATCACACCACCTCGTGTGGCCTCATGTGGCCCACGGGCCGTAGTTTGAGGACCCCTGTTTAAAACTACATAAAAGAAAAAGCTCTAGGGATGAGAGAGAAAATGAAGCTACACCACTCTAGTGCAATCACGCTACGGATGTAGAATGATAGTAACAAGTGTGCATTTGCCAAAATGGAGAGCAGTTCACAAATTAAATGATAAAAGTACAAATAGCATGATTCAATATTGTTTGAAAACTGCATGTCTGTATAATCACAAGGGAAAAAAATCCAGAAGGATATAACAAAGGGTTAACAGAAATTATGATTATGCAGTAGGATTTCAAGTATTTTCTTCTCCCAAAGCATGTTGTTTTGTCCATTTTTTAAAATAATGAATTTTTACTATTTATGAGAAAAATTTGCCAAATGCCTAGGAATTTTCTTAGAAATTATATTTAATAGGCTCAAATAATTACAAAGCATAGGGGTGTTGACCGCTCAGGGGTCCAAGAAGTTGCAGTATCCTTAGGAGGAAAAGGAGCCCAGGGAAAGGTCTGGGGCCTGGAAGTCGGGGGTCTATCACTACCATCTCCATGTGGCCACACAGCCCCATTAGAGCAACTCCAGCAGCATTGACCCCAGCCTTCTCCTGGTGACCCGAACGCCACCCTGACCCGCAAGGAGGCTGGTGAGCTCCCATCTCTTTGGCGCAAAGCCCTAGCAGGGGTCTGTCAACAATCCTTTTGGCCTCACTGAGGTCCCCTCTGGGTCTGGGCTTAGGAAGTGCTCCCCAATACCCCACATCGAGCCCAGTACTTCCTCATCTCTGGGAGGCCTCCCTTCCCCCAGTCGGCTCACTTCTAAGTACTCTCTCCATTTCTTCTTCGCTCCAGGGCCACAACACAGGACTGCCTATGTCCCACCCTCCCCTTATGGCTTCTCTCGAGGCACCAATGCAGTGGTCAGCCTATTCCTTGCTAAGGAAGCATGAAGATGGCAGTCAGGGAGTCAGCTGCCATTTATGAAGCACAGATATGAGGCCACCCCGCTGAGTGCCCTACAAACACAACCTCATTGGGTCTTCACAGCAACCTGCAATGGCCTCTGCTGTTATGATCCCTCCTTCACAGAGGAGAAAACTGAGGCCGTGCCTGCCCAGGTCCCCTGGTCAGTAATGGTCCAACACCAGGCCTGTGCAGCTACCCCTATCCTGCCAGGCCTTGGGGTCACAATTACACCTTCTCCTCCAAGTGCTCCAGAATTACCCAGAGAGTGGCAGCCCACGGGCCTGGCTGTGCAGGTGTCACCTGTCCCAGCTGTAGGGTCTCAGGGACATGCCCCCCACACTCTGTGGCACTCTGGGCCATAACCAGTCAGGCCCCTCCACCACAGTCGAATGGTCCCGGCATGAGGTAGGAAAGGGCATGAGTTCCCTGTCCCCAGAGGAACAGAGCAGAAGCCAGCCAAGTGTCTTCTGGAGTCCCCGGCACCTCTCAGCCCAGGCATGACCTATAACAGAGGGGATCAGGAAAGATACCTGGTCAATGTGTGCCTCATCCATGTTCCCTTTCTTTTCCAACACCACCTCTAGGTCTGGGTCTGGATCCTGCATGAGAGGACAGGGGAAGGGAAGGTTCAAGCTTGTGATGAATGGTCTCTGTCACAGCAACCTGGCCAGGGTGAGATGACCCCACAAGTCCAGAAATGACCCCAGATAATAGTATCAACCCTGCCACCCAGATAAATCTGTCAACAAATCCTTCCTATTCTCTCTCTTCCAAGATTCACCCAATAAAACAGTGGCACTTGGCTATTTCACCGATAAAGAAACTGAGGCTCAGAGATTACAACAAGGTCACTCCACAGCTCAGCAACATGGGCTGATTCTAACCAGGTCCCCTGACTCAGGGTTTAGTGTGCCACGTATCCTCCTACACGTTACCTAACCTCCTATGGTGACACAAACCAGCCCAAGGACAGAGGCCATGGGTCTGCTGACAGCCCTCTCCTCCACACTGCCACCCTTGAGTCCTGGTCACCACCTTCTCTCATGCCTAGACAACCATGACCATCTCTAACTGTGCTTCCCCACCTGTACCACCAGTCCATTCTGCGCTGCAGCTTAAATGACTCTAAAAACTGTACTGGTTCACGTCACCTCCCTCCCCCAAACCCATGAAGGGCTTCTGTCTTGTTCCTATGAAAATCCAGACCCTGAGGCTTCTGTGGCTCTCCACGATTTAGCCCCTGCCCTCCTCAAGGCAATCACTGGCCTCAGCTCCCCTACCTCCCTCTAGCAGGGTCTTTGCACCTGCTGCTCCCTCGCAAGGATGGCTGGGGCCCAGGTCCGCCCTGACCATGCTGACACAAGCCACCCTCTCACTGCCCTTAACCCCCAAGACACCCCTAACAGCGAGACCTCAGGCCACTTTCGATCCTTCAGTAATGACAACTGCTGACATTTCACACTCAAAGCCCTTACTTTAAGTGTGCTACGCCTGGCACCCAGTGTCCTTTGTGAAGATCCCTGGGTGGTTCCCTTCACTCACATCACCCAACCAGACGTGAAGCACACATCTACCTACCTGACTCCGTAGCTGCTCCCAGAGTCCCCGTCACAGCAGAGGGAACTACCTTTCACGGGGCTCCTGGGAAGATTTGAGACTCTGACAGAGGCTGGGGCAGGCCTCCAAAGCCTCTAGCCTCACCAACTCAAGTTCCTGGGGTTTTTTTGTTTTTTTTTTTGTTTTTTTTTTATTGCAAATTATTATGAGGGTTTAAATTTTTAGCTTACATTGTTTTCACTTCCAGGGTAAAGTTTCAGTGGTAAAAAAGCCCCTTACCAGGGGGTGTGTTATACACCCTCACAATGTGCACAATAGTTGAGATCCTGCCACATACCCTCCCCCTCCTTCTGCAAATCCTCCTCTCCCTTCCCCAGTACTAGACTATATTTAGTGTTTATTGTTTTATTGTTCATATGAGCATGTAATTATTTATATATTGGTTTCATATTAGTATTGAGTACACAGAATACTTATTTTTCCATTCTTGTGATACTTCACTAAATAGAATGTATTTCAACTCCATCCAGGTTAATATAAAAGATATAAAGTCTCCATCTTTTTTAATGGCTGAATAATATTCCATGGTATACATATACCCCAGTTTGTTGTTGATCCAGAATTGATTCTTGCTGGATAAAAGACTTAAATTTAAGACATGAAACAATAAAAATTTTAGAAGAGAATGTGGGGAAAACTCTTGAAGATACTGGGCTAGGAAAAAAACTTTATGAGGAAGACCCTCACCCCCTTGGCAACTGCAGGAACACCAAAAATAAGTAACTGGGATTTGATCAAGCTAAAAAGCTTTTGCGCAGCTGAGGGTACCACAAACAAAGCAAACAGACAGCCTTTGGAATGCATGGTATGAATTTGACAAAGGCCTGATAACTAGGATCTACAGAGAACTCAAAAAATAAGAGCAAACAACCCCTTCTCTGAAGATGACAAATGGCCAAGAAACACATGAAAAAATGCTCACAGTCTTTAATAATCAGATACTGCATATACTCGAGTATAAGCTGACCCAAGTATAAGCCAACCCCCATAATTTTACCCTAAAAACCGGGAAAACTTAGTGACTCGCGTATAAGCCGAGGTGGAAAATGCAGCAGCCACTGGTAAATTTCAAAAATAAAAATATACACCCAAAACAATTACAATAATTGAGGAATCAGCAGGTTAAATGCTGATACCCTCACATCAGATACAGCTGAAGCTCTGTTTGGACATACAGATGAGGAGAAGGAATCCAGTTTTGAAGGATTTTAACCTTTGTGATTTAGCTTGATTACCTGTTAAGCTAAGCGCACCGAATCAAATAACCTGTATGACCCGAGTATAAGCCAAGTTCGGGTTTTACGGCACAAATTTTCGGCACAAAAACTCGGCTTATACTCGAGTATATACAGTAAATGCAAATCAAAACCACTCTGAGATATCACCTAACCCAAGTAAGATTACCCCACATCACAAAGTCCCAACACCAAGTTCCTGAATAAGAAGACAGTGGTGAAACCAAGGACTAGGGCAAAGCTGGAAAAATCCAGCAACTAGAACTAACTCCCATAGGGCCCTAATACGAAGGCCGCCCCTGCCTCTCCCAACCCTGTTAGCTGAGTGCAGGCCACATCCACCCTCCCCACAGTCCAGCTCCAGAGGGCTCACGTCTCAGGAAGCGCTGAAGACATAACAGCCATCATTGTCACGGCAGGAATGTAGGGAAATGGCTGGTCACCCAGCAGACTGGTGCAGTACTGGGGACAGAATGTGGGGATTGTTCTAATGGAACACAGTCATTTCCTGGGTTCTATAATACTGGCTCCTAGGAGAGGTCACACAGATGGTTTCTGAGAAGGGATAACCCCCAACTTCAGAAGCCAGAGTACCTTGGTTTGAATCCCAGCTCTAGCTCTCTCTCTCTTTTTTTTGAGACAGAGTCTCACTAGCTCTAAGCTAGTGGGAGCCTAGCTCTAGCTCAGCCTACTTCACAGTAACCTCAAACTCCTGGGTTCAAGTGACCCTCCTGCCTCAGCACCCCAAGAAGCTGGGACTACAGGCACTTGTCACTACCCCCAGCTAATTTTTCTATTTTGAGTAGAGACTGGATCTCGCTCTTGCTCAGACTGGTCTGGAACTCTTGGAGCCCAAGTGATCCTCCCACCTTGGCCTCTAGGATTAGAGACATGAGCCACCACACCTGGCCCCAGCTCCATCTTTTAACAGCTAGGTGACCTTAGAGAAGGCATTTAGCTCTCTTGAGCCTCAGTTTGTCTGTTAAATGAGGATACCCACAGCAGCTACCTCACTAGACTTACCAGGATAAAACAGATTAGTACATGGCGAGCACTTAGCATAGTGACAGGCACATAGTAAGTGCTCAAAATCATCAGTCACCAGCCACTCGGATGGGCCAGACACCTGCTTAGAGCAGGACACATACATGAAACAGGGCAAACCCCATCCTGTTTGGGGACAGTGGGACAGCAGGAAAAGGCCACAAGTCTGAGGAGCCCCCAGCCCTTCTGCTCCCCTCTAACCTCCAAACCCACACTCTGGGAAGCTCATCACAACGGAGACGGGCCATCTCCCATTCCCTCCTGTTAGTAGAGCCCAGGTTTTTCTTCCAGAAATCAAAGCTCCCTATCTCAGACAGTGTGGCTTAGGCGGGATTGACACCTTCAGTCCCTCATCCCATTTCAGATGAGGGCTTTTAGCTAGGGTGTCCCAGCTGAGCCTGTGAGAGCAGACCTAGGACATTTCCTGTCACCATTTGAGAGGTGACACTCTTCTTCAAGAGTGGCTGAACTACAAGGAGTCCCTGGGTTACAGACAACCTGACTTACGGCGTTCTGTTCTTGTGAACGGGCTCCCAAGGCTTCCCCACAAGGATAATTAAATTGGTAACTCAGGGGCCCATTTCTTCTGTGCATGCAGACAAACCCGCACAGTGTGAGCCGTTCCTGGGTGCAGCATCTTTATGCTAGTGCCCAGTGTCACAGAGAAGTAGCTGACAGAAACACAAGAACACCAAGTATCAGATCCAGAGCCAAGAAAGTTTTTGACAAAAGAATGAACTGAAGGCTTTTGTCTCTCTGAAGCAGGATTTGCTAAGCTTAAAGAGCAAGATCCCAATACCAAATGATTTACAAAGGCTTACAGTGCAGTTAGAGAGAACATCAGCTCTCTCAACAAGGCCATTTAAGATGAAAAAAGGGAAAAGGCCATGCAAACCCTAGATACCTTTCTCAAGAAACGAACTTGAGCGCTAGCTCCCCTCCTCCAGCAAGAGAACCAAACCTGATTCTCCAACACCCACTCCATCCTCCCTAGCACCATTTCCATCACCATCTATTGAGGCACCTGGTGCCTCAAAAATGCCCTCCCAGTAAGCAAGACACTGATGCAACATTAGGTGAATGTTAACTTTTACCTTTTTATTTTTAAATCTCTCCTATCCCGTCTCAAGTTTTTGTATGAGTTTGTTCTTACGTTCGCTTTGCTTGAATTAAAGAGCACAATAGTTCCTGTAGTTTATTATTACAGTAGGGGAGCACTATTATTATTATTACAGAGCTATACTGTATTATTATAACCAAGTAAGGGCCACTATAGCATTGTCAGTATTCTCACACATGAGCAGCTCATCAGGGATCCGAGTTACACACAAATCCACCTAAAGATGTTCTCAGGAATGTATACCACCCATAACCGGGGACTGCCTATATTTGGTTCCTAAGTATCAAATAGCAAGAGTTCAGAAGGCAAAAGATTTGAATTTGAAAAACCGATCCCAATGGATTCAGATCCTAACTGAAGACAGTGAAAATTTGGGTAGAGTTGTGATAGCAAGGAACACCTGTATTACTGATGATACTGCATAAGCCTCGCTGGATCAGTCCTACTCGAAGGTAGCTACCCATAACCTTTCCAATTACATTTGTCAACAAACCCCCTTTTCTGGCTGAAGTCTATTTAATCAGAGTTCTGGCAGCTAAAAGCCCATGCACCCATGAATGTGCACACACACACACCTTCCCAAATCCAACCTCATTCTCTTAAAGGAAGAGTCTGTTTTTGAAGGAAAACCTACCTCCTTCCAAGGATCTCCTGCTACCCCACTGTCTTTCTTCCTCTTCTTCTTCTTCTTCCTTTTCAGAGCCACCTCCTCCAGGACTTGCTGCTCTACCTTCTTCTTGGATTTCATTTTTTTCTTTGCTGGTGCCTTGGGGCCATCTCCTAAGGGGATGTATTCTGGAGTATCAATTTTAACTGGCTTCATTCTACTTCCTTTCCTAGGACTGCTCTCCGTGGACCCAGTCATCTTGGAGTGGCCTAGTAGGGTGTCTCCCTCCTGGTGAGTCTTTTTTTTCTTCTTCCCTTTCCCGCTTGATTCCCTGGTGCTCCCCTGCTTCCGTTTCTGCCCTGAGGCTGCCTGCTCCTTACCCTCCTGCCCCACTGAACAGGTGTACCGGTCCCCAGCGTCGCAGAACCAAGGGTCCCGGACTGAAAAGGCTGTGGGGTCTTGGGCCTTTTTTTCCTTCTTGTGTTTTTTGAGCTTCTTGCCAACTCTGGTCACCACCTCCTCATTCTGTCTGGGGTCTGGAGAGGTCTTTGCCCCCAACCCATGGGACATGGTTGGAGGTAATGAGGACTTCCTCTTCTTTTTCTTCTCCCCACTGAGAAATTCCGAGTGGCCAAGCACCTGCTTCCTGGGGCTGGGTGACTTCTCTGTCTGTCTGGCATGACAGGTGGTCTCACGTTCTAGCTGCTCCTCACAAGGGGTGCTATAGCCCTTCTTTTTTTTCTTTTTCTTCACTAGAGGCACCTCAGATGTCTGCCCTTGGACCACATTCTTAGAGGGGGATGTGGCTCTTATAGGAGAAACATTGGCAAAACAATTGTCCCTGTTTAAAACTGAGTATTGAGTCTCTGGTTCTTTGACCACCTTCTTCTTCTTTTTCTTCTCTGGCAGCCCAAGGCCCAGGTCTACTTTTTGGGTCTTGGTGATCATTCCTGGAAAAAAAAAAAAAAAAAAGGTACAAGTTATTCCCACACCACACCACCCTGTATCTAAGTTTACTAAGCATTGCCAAGAGCCATGTTTCTTTGGTAGATGGTCTAAAATGTGAGAGGATAGGGAAAATAGATGTGATTCCTTTGGAGCAAAAAGAAATGAGGGAGTAGCACTAAGTTTAAATTCAGACAGCCCCAAGTTCAAATCCAAATTGCTCTAAGTCAATCAGCTAACCTCCCCAAGCCTCAATTCCTGTATCTGGAAATAAGGGAAAACATCATAATGCTTCCTTCCTCAAAGGGCTGTTGTGAAGAATAAATGCAGTAATCTATACAAAGTGCTTAGTACACTGTTAATTCCTTTTTTTTCTAACCCCCTTCCTCAAAACTCTACGCCTAAGGATTCACTCAACAGATATTTACTGACTGCCTGCTATGAGCTAGCCACTGAGGACACAACTGCTAACAAGCCAGACAGACCAGCCACTGCCCTTGGGGCCTTACCTTTTACTAGATGAAGCAAAAGAGAAATCTAGAGAAGAGGTTAGTCTTTTTGCTGGTTCCCATCAGAGGCAACAACAGTGGCAATTAACCCCTTTATCTGGGGTTATCTAAACAGTTCTCTGCTTTGGGTCTGGAAATGAATCTCCCCACTCTCACCCTGAATGACTTCCTCTCCTAATTGCCTTCCCAGGTGGCTAGTAATAGAGCAAACAGTTCAGTGATAAGAGGAGCCCAGGCTGGCCTCAAAAGACCTGGGTTCAAAGTGACTCTGACACACTCCAGCCACAAGGCCTTGGCTTCTATGGACTTCAGTTTCCCATTCACGAGACAGAGTCTGAATCAGAAGTTGCCCAGGTTAGGGACCACATCCAGCCTGCAAGCCTATTTCACTGCTTTTAAAATTTCAAACTGATTGACAACATTTAAATCATTAAATGCTGATGACACACAACAATCTCAAATACCCAGCTTTTCCTGAACAAATAAATGTTAGCGGTACCCGTGAGAAGGGACTGGGGTCCTCAGTACACTTCAGCTACCAGCTGGGCCATTTGTACTCCAGTCACAGCATAGTTCCTGCTGTTTCCTGGGCCACAGGGCACAGAAACATTCAGGGAACCTAGAAACAAAATATCCCCTCGTAGGAAGTTAAGGTTATGGGAGCAAAAAGTCAGGAGCTTCTCCAAGCTATAGACCTTAGCCTCAGAACCTAGAGGGTCCATTCTGGACTTGGCTCACTCCTAGCAGTTTCAAAGAGCCAGGCCAGGCGTGAGCTACAGTTCAAGTTCGTTAATAACCCAGTCCAGGAGCATCTGGAGAATCAAGGGAGTGACTATACTCACTTACTCATTCCTGTCTATCCTGCTTCCTGGTATACTCCCAGAGCCTAGCTGACACACAGCAAATGCTCAATACTCACTGATGCCTGAATGAATGCTAGAAATACGAATGTAAGATAAAAAACCCATTCATCAAGCAGCAAGTAGGCCAAGCACAGTGGCTCACACTTATAATCCCAGCCTCTCAGAAGTCTGAGCCTAGGAGTTAAGAGACAAGCCTGAGCAACACAGCAAGACTCTCCTCTCTAAGAAAATGAAAAGATTAGCTGAGCTGTCATTCAAGAACGTATGGGACAAGATCTGTGAGGGTATGCAGCCTGACTGGCCAAGTGGTGGCACTTGTCTGTAGTCAAAGCTACTCAGGAGGGTGAGGCAGGTGGACTCTTTGCCTGGGTGACAGAGCACAACCCCATTTCTTAAAAAGAAAAAAAAAGCAGGTAGGTGATGAAGGGAACAAGGTATACCGATGACAATTCTGGTTATAAAAAAAGCAAAGGCATTGTTAAGGTCAGGATGACGGAGCCTGTATAACCTGCCCTGGCTATGGTCAGGAAGTTTCTGAAGTGCAGAGGTTTCCAGGTTGGGCAACTGCAGTGTGGTGGTGTTAATCCCTGAGACAAAAGGTACTGAAGGTGGGTGGTTGAAGGCATGGAGGAGACAGGCTGGTTTAGACAGATGCCTTGGGATATCCAAGTGGAATGTTCACTGGTCAGGTAGATAGATGGGTCTGAGGCTCACGGGTGAGCGTACTACCACAGGCAACATAAACTTAAGGAGAGTAATTAAGCTTTAAAGAAAATGAACCTGAAGCAATAGCTCAAGAAACACAGTTGTCCCCCTGGGTTTGCCCTTCTGAAGTTTCAGTTACCCATGATCAACCGTGGTCCAAAAATAGGTGAGTACAGTGCAATAAGACATTTTGAGGTATTTTGTGTGCACACGTGCATTCACGTATTTTATTACAGTGTAACTGTTCTATTTTTTAACTAGTTATTGTTAATCTCTTACTATGTCTAATTTATAAATTAAACTTTATCATAGCACACGTAGTAAAACTTAGTATATATAGGGTCTGGTACTATCCATGGTTCCAGGGACCCACAGGTGGCCTAGGAACTTATCCCTCACGGATAGGGGGCTGCTGTACCGATGTTTAAATAAATGGGCAAGAAAAGAGGGACTTGCAAAGGAGAGAGAAGGTGCAAACCTGGAGAGGCGGAGCCAAGGAGGTCAAGAGGGCTTCAAAAGAGAAGCGGATAAGAACAAAGAAGCCTACAATGAGAGGTGGCAGATCAGTTTAAATTTATGTTCCCCTTTTTCGCCACTCAGAACCCTGTAGCATCCTCCTCTTCAGCCCTGCGACGCCAAATGTATTCACTTTTCAAGGAGAAGGGAAGAAGTGAACCTCTATCTCCTGCAAATGATTTCTCCAAACGCTCCCTTAAATAATCGCAGTAGCCTTGTGAGGGTCGGCCTGAGTATCCCACCTCACAGGCTTCGGAGACTTTAATTCACTTGCCCTAAGTTCCAAAGACTGTAAGGGGCAAACCAGGGACAGATTCGAACCCCGCCAGTGTGACTTCAAAGCCAGTGCAGCAATACTTCCGAAGAATCACTAGTAGGACGCAAAGGAGCCAGGAAGTGAGATCGCTCCATCCAGCGTTCCGCGGCACCAACGCTTCCGCATAAACACACACAGGATTACGTGGGGTTCCGGGCCGCTCCAAGGCGGGAGAGCTTCCTGGAGGCGGCTCTGGCCAGGGCGTTCGCACATCAATTTGGGGTAAAGAGTTTGGGGTGCAAGGGGGCTGCTTTTACCCCTCTTCGCCGCCGTGCAAATCCCGAGGACCAAACTCCAGACCCCGCGCCGCGTTGCGCCGCCCCGCCTGCATCGCTCCCCCAGCACTCACCGACAGGCCAAACCTCCCCGCCTCCACGTGAGATCCCGCTCCGCCGTGACCCGGAAGTCAACTTCCAGTCGCTGGCCCGCCCCCTTGGGTTCCGGCTTCTTCCGGGTCGCGGGCGTAAGGCGAACGCAGTTGCCGTGGAAACCGCAGCCATGGCGGCGCCGCAGGGGCTGTCTAGCCGTGGCGCTCCGCGAGAGGAGCCAAGCGGCTCCGCGAACTCGTCGTTCACCCGGACGCCAGTACTCACTGCGTCCCCTGAGTCCCTGATTGTCTCGCTGGGGCAAGTCGCCGAGCCGCCGGGCAAGAGCCTGTGGGAGCAGATCTGCGAGGGTAGGCCCGGAGGGGCGGGACCCGGGCGGCCGGGCGGGGGCCGCGTGTTCTGAGTGGCCACTGTGCGCCAGGCGGCTGACGCGCGAGGCCGACGGGCAGCAGCGCTGCGGAGCTGCAGCGCATAGGGAGCCTGGCGCTCAGGGCGGCCTCTAACCTGGATCCTTAGGTCAAAGGCAAGGGAAAGCAGACCAAAGAGAGCCATGTGGTGTGCACCAGAGGTTCTTAAACCTCATTTAGTGATCAGGGAGGAACTCTGGGGCCAAGATGGGCACTTGCTTTAAAACGCAGATTTTCAGGCTGTGCCCTCACAAGTTCCAGTGGGATCCAGGGAACCTGCACTTTGAGGGGACACCCCACGTGATCTAATACAGGTAATCGGTGCCCACACTAACCATGGCGTGGACTCATAGGTTTTAATCCCTTCTTCCTTCATACTTTCTCCAACACCCCCAAATGGAGTTTACCTCACCTTCCTCTGTGGCCCTACACATACCTTGGTCATGAGGCTCTACAATACTCTTCACTTATGTGGGACAAGTTATTTATTTACACTCTCTGTAAGTGGGAGTGATAATGGCATCTATTTCTTGGTGTTAAGAGGTTGGAACCAGACAGTTACAGAAAGTGCTTAGCAAACTGCCTGATTTGCAGCAAGAGCTGAGTAAGTGTTCTTAATGAATAATGTTGAATGGTGGGTTTTTTTTTCCTCTCTCTCTACCTGAGGATGGTAAACTCCTCAGGATCAATGACTCAGATGTTTCCATTTTGTGGCCACCATCACTACCTTAACTGACTGAAACAAGCGCTGTCTAATAGAACTTTCAGTAATCTGTGCTGTCAGATATAGTAGCCACTAACCACATGTGGTTATTTAGCATTTAGAATGTGATTAGTGCATTTGAGGAACAGAATTTGTTTTACCTAATTTTAATAAATTTGAATAGCCACGGGTGGCTAGTGGCTACTGTATTGGACAGTGCAGGTTAGTAAATGTTTTCTGAATGGAAAAAAAAAGTGGAATGCATCAGTATATCACAGAGAGAGAAAGAGAGCAATTAGGTGAAGTGAAGCAAAAGAATGATAGGCTCATAGTTGGTAGATATGCATAAAGTCCATGTATTTCGAGTCCATTCTGTACATAAATTCCTTCTCCAGCATTATATTGCACTAGAAAAGTCTGTTTCATTTTGAATCATCTTACTGTAACTTTCAGCCTTAGGTCTTTACCCTTTGGAGCTATGACCCAAGGAGCTAATTACTACAAAGAATCTGCTCTAATATTTGAAGGTAGTTACTATGGCTGTTTTTTCCCCAGAGCTTTCACTTCACCAAGTAAACAGCTCTTTATAATTCAATTTACCGGTGGGGTTATGTTGGGGAAGTTGTTCAGCCTCATCTGTAAGAAGGAGATAATCCTACCTACCTCACAGGGATGTTGTGAGGACCAGATAATATTATGTATGCAAAGGTGCTTAGCACAGTGCCTGGCATTTAGAAAGTAGTCAATAAATGTTTATTATTGTTGACAAACATGCTTTGTGTTGTGTTTTGCAGTCAATTTTTTTTTTTTTGATCAATCAGGCCTATGGGGAGAAAGCAAAGGCAAAGGGTTTTGATGCTGTCTGAAAAGCAAGTGAATTGACACCACTTATACAGTGATAGTTACCAGAGGAAGTCAGTGAGCTCAACACTGACAGATTATACACACGGGCACTAGGGTGGTTGTTATAACATAGACAAATAAACTCAATTCTTAAACATCTAGCAAGTGGAGTTTATATAACAAACATAATAGTAAGTAAACTTAGTTTCTCACAATGAACATCAAAAAATAGGCTTTGTGGTAATCCTATATTTGAGGTTAAATATTATCATTCTATTAGACCAGTGGTTCTCAACCTTCCTAATGCTGTGGCCTTTTAATACAATTCCTGTGGGTCACGACCCACAGGTTGAGAACCGCTGTATTAGATTATCTCCATATAAAAAAACAAATTATAGAAAACAGACCTGCCAAAAATTCAATTTCGTAAGGACAGAATGCAAAATCGGTGAATAACTTAAATGTGACTTTTTTTTTTTTTTTTTTTAAAGACAGTCTCACTTTGACGCCCTGGGTAGAGTGCTGTGGCATCATAGCTATTAGGAACCTCAAACTCTTTGGCTCAAGCAATTCTCTTGCCTCAGCCTCCCAAGTAGCTGGGACTACAGGCGCACACCACAATGCCCAGCTGTTTTTTTTTTTTTAAGAGACCGGGTCTCACTCTGGCTCAGGCTGTTCTTGAACCTGTGAGCTCAAGCAATCCACCTGCCTCGGACTCCCAGAGTGCTAGGATTATAGGCATGTGCCACCGCACCTGGCCAACATGACCTTTAATGTACCTGAGTAGTGCTCTTTTGTATGTATGTGTGTGCCTGCCTCTTATTTGTAAGTGTTCTTCAGTTTTCTTCATCATCTCTCCAGTGACAATTAAGAGCTTTGTATTCTCAAAAGCACTGGCACTTATTGGTATTAGTACCAATAAGCTTCTTTCCTGCCAAGGCTTCTAACTGAATTTTGTAGTAGCTTGTGACTCATGGTTAACTATGGTTTTAACCACGACTGAGTCAAGGTATTTGGAGCTTACAGTTTTCTATTTTGATACTTTTGTGATTACTCTCAGCAACATCCTTATT
The DNA here is from genome assembly GCA_963574355.1 of Loris lydekkerianus. Taxonomy (NCBI): domain Eukaryota; kingdom Metazoa; phylum Chordata; class Mammalia; order Primates; family Lorisidae; genus Loris; species Loris lydekkerianus. The sequence goes on from CAUYPK010094373.1 coordinate 21,466, forward strand.
ATTGTCTTTGATTCATCATGTAAGTTAATCAAACACCCTCTGGCTCCAGCTCTGAATGCTCTTGTAAAAATCTGGTCTCCCCATCCCACCTGCCAGATACTGACATGATCACTTCTGAATCAGTGCTTGTTCCTCCAGCATGGCAACTAAGCAAGCCAGAGAAAGATGATCCCAGCCGGCTCTCAGAACTGCTCAGCAATCAACATCTATCATTGCCTTCTCCTGTTGCCTACATCTACTCGTCCACGTGTTTAACTCCCTCCTCAAATGTTCTATGATACCGCTTAGCACAGGAGGCATTTACCAGACGAGTTAGGCCAGGGGTCCTCAAACTGAGGCCCTCGGGCCATGTGAGGCGGTGTGATTGTGTTTGTTCCCATTTTGTTTTTTTACTTCCCAATAAGATACGTGCAGTGTGCATAGGAATTTGTTCATAGTTTTTTTTTGTTTGTTTTTTTTTAACTATAGTCCGGCCCTCCAACAGTCTGAGGGACAGTGAATTGGCCCCCTGTTTAAAGAGGTTGAGGACGCCTGAGTTAGGCAATCAGGAGTGGGGAGGGAATTCTGCAGTGTCTTTACACCAACAAACATTTGCATCTGTTCACATGGAAGAAGTATTCACCCAGTTACACACCTCTCAGCCCCTGCTGTGCTCTTGCTATCTTAGGATCCTGCAGTATCACCGTCCTCTCCTAGATCTTTAACTTCTCTGGCTTTTCCTTCCAAACACTCTCAGCATTATTCCTGAGATTATTCCATTTCAGGAATAATGCTGACCTTAACCCCTTTCCTCTTTTAGTTGCTATTACTCTTCCCCTCTCAAAACCAGATTCTGGAAGAAACATACTGCTCTTATTTATATCACTTTAATTCCCATTTATCAACTCAGTACAGACTAGCGTTACCTTGTTTCTCTAAAGAAATTATTCTTATACATCCAGACAACCTATATTTACCAGTGCTGGGAACTGTTTTAAATCCTGGGCCAGGCATGACTCTAGGCATTCTTCTAGACACAAACAGCTCTCTCTGCCACCTCAATAAATGTCACCATTGTTCACTCGGCTGCCCGGTCCTGAAACCAAGGAGTTATCTTCCCTTTAACTGTGATCCCCACACTCATTTGCCAATAATTAGACAACCTACCTGCTTAGCATCACTGCCCTGCCCCAACTTTCCATCCCTCCCTAGTCCTCATGCCTGCCACTTAGATCAGGTCCTTATCACTTAGTACCCCTCTAAAATTTAAATCTAGTTATATTATGCTGTGACTTACAATTATTTCCATAGCTTTCATGATAAATTCCTTAGCTTAACTCTAAGTCCTTTATGTGATCTGATCCCTGTTTATTATTCTTGGCTTATTACACACCATTGGCCCAAATCCTCCTAATGGCAAATATTTATCAAACTGTTCATTATGTACCAGACACTGCTAAGTGCATTACTTCTTAATTTAGGCCTCACAGCAGCTTGGTAAGGATTTTGCCTGTTGCACAGATGAGGAAATTGAGGCTTACGTTAGGAAACTTGTCCAAAGAAAGTGGCAGAACTGAATTACACTCATGTTTGTTGGACGCTCAAGTCCCAAGTCCTTAAGTGAGATACCAGCATGTTTCGAAATGTAGACTGGGAGTACCTACATCAAAACCTGCATACTTGGTGTTGTTTTTTTTTTTTTTTAAACAGAGTCTTGCTCTGTCACCTGGGCTAGAGTGCCATGGCCTCACACTACCTCACAGCAATCTCATACTCCTGGGCTCAAGTCATCCTCCTGCCTCAGCCTCTCAGGTAGATGGGACTATAAGTACCTACCACCACGCCCAGCTAATTTTTCTATTTCTAGTAGAGATGGAGTCTTGCTCTTACTCAGGCTATCATAAACTTCTGCCTTGGCCTCCCAGAGTGCTAGGATTACAGGCGTGAACCACCACAGTTGGCTGGAATACTTGTTAAGATGCAGATTCCTTAGCTCTGTCCTCCCTGACTCACTCTTCAGGGGTAAGTCTGTGGACTCTTAATGTTATACACACACTCTAGAAAAGGTACAAGGCAGGAGATCACTGTTCTATAGTATACTTTTGAGTCTACTCTTAACCAGTGCACTATGCTGTTCCTCTCCTCTATGACTTGGACAAGCTTTGCCTCTTACTGGAATATCTCTGCCTTCTCGTTTCTTTGTCTCTAAAGATTCAGTCCAAGTGGCCCTTCTGGAAAACCTTCCATAATTCCTCAGGCCAAGCTCAAAGCACCTTCTCTTCACTGCTTCTAGAGCTTTGGGTATAGCAATTTTGCAATAATTCATAACCCTTGGCTTACTAGGCACTGCCTCAACAGAATATAAGCTCTTCTGCCTTATTCATTCGGCTCTCCAGCAATCTTAGATAACCCCTCGCCATAGCATATGCCCACCAAATGTTCATCAGATTACTTCCAGCTTCCTCACCTTCTTGGTCCATCCCTTCCCAAGAGGCTACTGTGGGAAATGTTGTATTTTAATTGATATTTCCATTAGAAACACATTCAGCTGCAAATAACCGAAAGTCCAAATCCTAATGAATGGCCTAAACAATAAAGACATTAAATTCTTACATCCCAGAAGTGTGGAAGGGAGAGGTTCTAATTTTGGTACAAGGGCTCCACTCTGCCAACTGGATTCCAGTCTTCTGCTGGCTCATTCTGCTCTGGCTTTCTTGCAGAATATTGCCTTTGATGTATTAAATGAACATTCACTTTCACTTGTTCTTAGATTAATGTTCATTTGTCATGCATATAACATTAATACCCCTAATCAATTAATCTTATTTATAAGCTTCACTAATTGAAAGAGTGTAAACATTTATAAATTTGACATACCTGATTTTCTTAAGCACTTCTTATGCACAACAGAGCAGACAAATTTTTCTAAGCACTGAAGCAACTTTTAGAAATCTAATTAAAACTATGGTAAATCAAGTTGTTTTACAGAGTTCAATACTCTTTATAAACTTAATCAAATTCTCTTACACCTTTCAATGCAACAGTACTAGTCTATAATCAATTATATATTTCAAATTGAAATCACAAGATAAAAGTGACAAATTCTCAAATATGTCAAATTTTCAAATATTTTTGAGGCTTTAAGTAACAAACACATCAGAGTCGCTGGAGCTCATATATTTTCTTATCCTTCTATATAAACAATTCAACCATATATCTTTTCTTTTTTTCCTTTGTCTTTTTTTTTTTTTTTTCTTTTTGAGACAGAGTTTTGCTCTTCCCCAAGGGCTGGAGTTCAGTAGTGGTGTCATCAAAGCTCACTGCAACCTTGTAACCTCCAACTCCTGGCCTCAACCAACCCTCCTACTTCAGCCTCCCAAGTAACTGGGACTACAGGCATATGTCACTGTGCCTGAATAATTTTTTTATATTTTATAGTGATAGGGTCTCAGTACATTGCCCAGGCTGGTCTCAAACTTCTGGCACAAAGCAATCCTCCTGCCCCAGTCTCCCAAAGTGTTGAGATTACAGGTTATCAGCCACCATACCTGGCCAACTACATATCTTTTATAGTTATATGATGAAGAAGTTTGTATATTTTATATGAAATTTAAGTAAACTCAGCAATTTCCATGGAAAAAATATAAATGCCAAGTAGTAATTAAAGAAATAGAAGTGCAAGTTAAATATCATTTAAAATGATTACATGTATTAGATTGTATGTACTCTCAAGAAAAAGGCAGACTTTCACTATTAGGAGTATATATGGCAATTTGGCCCAAGTTTTACATTGTTCTCTCCTTTGACAGAAAAATTTCACATCTAAGAATTAATACTATAAAACACCTATATTTGGGTCAATGATATGTCATATCTATTACATAATTTATATATCTATATATCTATCTATATATATATATATATATATATATAAATGTGCTCATTGCAACATTGTAATAATGAAACATTGGAAACAACCGGAATGCCCACTAAGAGTACAGTGGTTAAATCAATGCAGCACATCACATATATAGCACCATTGAAAGAAGTCCAAGATTCAACACCTAGAATTCTTTTTGGTACATAGTAGGCTCTCAGCAAATATGAATGACTAAATAAAGAGAAGTAACTTGGTACTATTTGTTTTGTACATTCGTTCATTCAGCAAATATTCTTTGGAGATTTAATGGGGAGCTCAAACAGACCAGGCACTTCCCTCACAAAACATAAGGCTATTGGAAAATATAGTCATTAATTTTTACAAATTTCCAATAGGGAAAACTAGTACAAATTATGAAGAAAAAGGATATAGTGCTCTGAGATTCTATGCTTGGGCAAGTTGACCTACTCTGGGAGATTTAAAGTAAATGTATACTAGACATACATATATTAGTAAATACAATGAGAATCTCCTGTGACTTTCTACATAAGACATTTCTGTATTATTTGAAAATTTCTTTCAATTAGTATGTCTTGCTTTTGTAACTAAAGGTATAAATGTTTGTACTTTAAACCCAGTTTTTCACACAATGTCAATGATTTTTGAGACAGTAGAGGAAAGATGAATATACAATACTTACCTGAGAGGAAAAAATAAAAGTGGTAGAGCTACATTAGGTATGGTGGGCAAGATTCTACCACAGCCCCCAAGACTCTTGCCACCTAGTGCACATACTTCTCTATTATTCAGTCAAACACAATTCCATGTGCTGCTGAGAAAAAGTTTTCTCAATGCATATAGTTTTTAATCAGTTGACTTTTAAATTAGGGAGATAATTGTGGGTGGGCCTGAACTAATCAGGTAAACCCTTAAAAGAAGTCAGACAGATTCAAGCGTAAGTGACTCTCCTGCTTGCTTTGAAGTAGCCAGAACCATGTTGGGTGTTGACCATGGCAAGGACCTGAGGGTTGCCTGTAGGAGCTGTTGTCAATTGACAACCAACAAGATAACAAGGACTTCATACCTACAACCACAAGAAAATGAATTCTGCCAACAATGGATGAGCTTAGAAAAGGACTCCAACCCTCAGATAAGATCACAGCCATGGCTGTTGGCTTGAATTCAGCCAGATAAAATCCTTTTCCATTGCCAGACTCTTGACTCAAGGCAATTGTGAGATAATCAATTCAACTTGTGGCTTGGTGCTGGCCGCATACACCAGGGCTGGTGGGTTCGAACAAACAATAACAACTACAACAAAAAAATAGCTGGGTGTCGTGGCGGGTGCCTGTAGTCCCAGCTACTTGGGAGGCTGAGGCAAGAAAATCCCTTGAGCCCAAGAGTTTGAGGTTGCTGTGAGCTGCGATGTCACAGCACCTTACCGATGGCCCAAGGGCAGCATAGTTAGACTCTAAATAAATAAATTAATAAATAAATCATCCTGCTTTACATCACTGAACAGAAAACTAATACAACCGATATTGGAAATCACAGTTGCTTATAAGCCTGATGTACTTGTCCACAGTCTGATATTTAGGAGTTGGAAAAAAAAAGTTGAGAGGCTGAGCCTCTGCTACCTGGTTATGTAACTAATAATGGAATAAAATTTGTGTCTTCTACAGCTATATTCACCAATACCGTCTTGCCCAGAAATTTATTTTTCCTCATAACAGCAAGTGATTAGGTAATTGCTCTTTCCAGAAATATTTTTAGCAGGCTTTGTTTTAGGCATGTAGCTAATAGAGCCCATGAGCATTTTCTGCCCCTGTCTGAGCCACAGTTGTTGCTTCCCTACAGGACCTGTGTAGACTGTTGTTTGCATTAGTCCATCCTCCATGTATGCTATTGGCATCTTTTCTTAAGCACCCTCCATATTCTCCTCCTTGCTTTATTCCTTGTAGGTGTCATAATATTTGGGTATAATCTGAGGTTGTGTCTTCTCAGAGTCTTAGCCTTAAATCTTTCATGCAAGAGACTGCCCATCTCTTAACTGTTTTAACTAAGATGGTTCACATTAATTATTAACTTGTAAGGGCCAAATTTGTTTTTGTTTTTCCTTTCTGCATACCTCCAACCAAAATAAAATGTAAGAGTGTTTTATTCAAAGAAAAGGACATTATATCACAAACTGCAACGAAGTATGGAATTGAGGATTTTTCCCCCTTCTCTTTAAGAATATGATGCTGAGCAGCCTCCCTTTCCAGAAGGATGTAAAGTCAAAGAAGAAGCTGTGATTTCTGTGAGTATTGCCCAGGCATCCACTTAAATGAGAGGCTTTTCAATGATAATAACACTGAGGACCAGTGAATGACTGACAGGAAGGTGGCTAAGGGAAGGCACTGGAGCTAGGACCATAAAAGAACCAGAAACTTGGGGCCAAGCCTAAGTCAGCTACTAATGGTGTGACTTAGAGGGCATCGCCTGACTTCTTTAAGCCTTAGTTTCCGCATCTATTAAATGGGATAGATAATCCTTAGCGAACTCACAGGGCCCCTGTGGGGCTCAAATGAGATCCTGGATAAGAAAAGTCTTTCTGGTGGATCTAACATGATGCCCATGTTGGGGACGGTCGCAGATGATGCAGGTTTCTCCATGTGCCAGGGTGGGCAAGGTGAAGACTGTGCTAAAGAGAGAAGGCCAAGAAGGCAGCCGGGAAAGGAGTCTGCCTTGGAACTAAACGGGCTTAATGGAGTTTAAATTTTAAAAATAAGCAAGGTTCTGAGCGATGAAGGAGCCTAAGCAGGGTCACAGGAATGGAACCAAAACCTACACCTCTAAATAGGTTTTCCTATTACTGGTAACTTCCATTACTGCAGCAGCCTCTGATATAGGATTTTTGTTTTATAGGATCCTGTCCTTGCGTTATGGATATAATTTTTTTTTTTTTTTTTTTTTTTTGCAGTTTTTGGCCAGGGCCGGGCTTGAGCCCGCCACCTCTGGTATATAAGGCTGGAGCCCTACTCCTTTGAGCCACAGGTGCTGCCCTAATTTTGTCTTGAATTTCTCTGCAGGTACTAATTATAGTCCACTCCCTAAATTATTAGTCCTTCTTCCAGGGCCAGTTGATCTGTAAAACAGTTCTTGATCTTCATTTTTTTGTTGCTGTTGTTGTTTGTTTGTTTGTTTTTGAGACAATGCCTCAAGCTGTCCCCCTGGGTAGAGTGCTGAGGCATCACAGCTCACAGTAACCTCCAACTCCTAGGCTTGAGCGATTCTCCTGCCTCCGCCTCCCAAGTAGCTGGGACTACAGGCACCTGCCACAATGCCCGGCTATTTTTTTTCGGTTGCAGCCGTCATTGTTGTTTGGCGGCCCGGGGCTGGATTTGAACCCACCAGTGAGGCTGGTGCCTTAGCTGCTTGAGCCACAGGCGCCTGCTGAGCCTTGATCTTCATTTTTTATGCTATTGATTTTCTTGATCTATGTAGAGAGCTCTGATTGTTCATTGAAAATTTAAAATGGAGGCTTCAGCGAATTTTTCTCTATAGCTGGTATATTAGGGTTGTCTGGAGAGAACCAATAGGATATATATAGAAAGAGAGAGATGAGAGGGGATTTACTAGGGAAATTGGCTCATGCAATTATGGCGGCTGAGAAGTCCCATGGCAGGCCATCTGCAAGCTGGAGAACCCAGGAAGCTGGTGGTGTGGCTCAGTCTAAATCCAAAAGCCCCAGAACCAGAGAAAATGATGATGTAACTATTAGTCTGAGATTGTGACCAAAGGCCTGAGATCTTCAGGAGCCACTGTTGTGAGTCCTAGAATCCAAAAGCCAGGGAATTGGAGTTCTCAGGTCCAAGAGCCATCCTGGCTCTGGAAGAGAGCAAAATCCTCTTCCTCTTTGTTCCCTCTAGGCCCTCAGCTGCTTGGATAGTGTTCACCCATGCTGACAGCAGATCCTCCCCACTCAGTTCAGCAACTCACATGTCAGTCAGTAAGAACGCTTTGCCAGCTATGGAGGTATCCCTCAACCCAGTCAGGTTGACACCTAGAATTAACCATCACAGCTGGTGTAGTTTTCTTCTACTGCTGTACATGTGGCTTTGTTTTCTGAATGGGTCTTTTATATGAAAGAAAAGTGCTGACTGGGAGCTCAGGAAGAATGTCCACTGTAAGACTTTTCTTCAGGGTGAGCAGGCAAAGAGTCAGTACGACATGTTCCAAAAGTGACCCATAAAGTCACTTATACACAGCAAAAATGGGAAATGGTAGCTAAATGTACCTTTATTTAGAAAATATTCATTACAAAATTTTATGAAGAGATGGCCAACATGTACAGAATATTTTGCAAATATTTTTTTTAATTTTGCAATGAATTTTTATAAATAAAAGCTACAGTTTCATTTTCCTGATGTATACCAGGTATGACAACTTTATGAGTCACTTTTGGGACATCTTATATTTTAGGATTGGGCAGGAAGTCTTTCCAAATCGATTGTTTTTCTTTTGGCCACCAACATGGTACCTACATATTAACAGTTCTAAGTAGTACTGCTCCTTCCCAGGGCTGTTTGTTTCATTTGTTTACAGAAGAGTCATTGGAAAGGAGGGGGAGCTGGATGTAAAACGCTGGTGTGAACACAGCTTCATAAGTCCTGAGGGGGCCGAAGCACAGGTGGGAAGTGTGGGCAGAAGGCCAGTGAAAGCCAGTCAGATTGCCACTTAATACTCTGAATATTGCTCCCGTGTCCTTCCCACCCTGTAACACCTGTCAATTCTGAGTGTTGAGCCCTTTCGGGATTCTGGTGGGAAGATGGACATCTGCCCTCTGGGACAGTTCCCTCCTATGGCTCATTTCCCCTCTCACTTATCAAAAATAGGCTTCATCCCTGTTTCTTTTGGATATGTTTGCAAATCTTGCATCCACAGATGGTCCTCTGATTCTTTTCTCTACTAGGGTTTTGCTCCTTGACTGTCATTCATAGGTGTCTTGGGAGGAAAGATTGAAATTCAGTGTGTCCCCTTGAACCTGAAGTCTGATACAGAATTTTATTCCTTTGGCTCAGCAGCTAGGGTGCTGGCCACATGCACTGGGGATGGGGTTCAAACCAGGCCCCGGCCTGCTAAACAACAATGACAACTACACCAACAACAAAAAGTAGCTGGATGCTGTGGTGGGCGCCTATAATACCAGCTACTTTGGAGGCTGAGACAAGAGAATTGCTTACACCCTGGAGTTTGAGGTTGCTGTGAGCTGTGACGACACAGTACTCTACCGAGGGCAATATAGTGAGACTCTATTTCAAAAAAAAAAAAAAAAGAAAAGAAAAAGAATTTTATTCCTTTGGAAGTTTATAAGAGAAAATTTATTTATACTGTTTATATGAATTGACTCCCCTCCCCTACCTACCACCAGGTTTCACCATTGGAGGAAATGCTTTCCCATGGCCTCAATATAGAGCAATATTTTCCAGTTCCCCAATTCCCCATGGTCCCACAGAAACCCTGTCCTGAAGATAAACCAGAAACAACTGATCCAAAAACATGTAAGTAAGGAAGTAAAATTTCATCTTTTATTGTTTTGGGCTTTTAACATTGCAGAACCATGGAGTGGGGATGGAAGTGGACAAATACACCTTAAAGAGTCCACATAAATGAGAAAGAACGTGTTCTTGTTTTGATTTTTCTTTTTAAGAAAAGTATCCTTTATTCCACTGATTTATCTTTAAGGTTAAAATGTAGTAAAGGTAATAAATGACAACGAGCCTACTTTCATCCTACATGAGCGAAGGGTAAACAAATGTAAAAAGTAGAAGAGAACATCGTGCTGCCTTGTTGTGTGTCTGTGGAGGCCAGAGGTGTAGGCTGCAGATCTGAGTCTCAGTTCCCTGGGCCCTTCTCTCCTATTGGTTTGTTCTGTGCCTTCTGATAGGCTGCTTTGGGCCTGGTCCAACCACTGCCTGCATCACTGTGGCCATAGGCCCTGTCCACTACAGTACTTGCCTTGCTTTTGTCCCCTTGGCTGTGCTGGCTTTCATGCTGTTCCAGCCTTGGGAACCTGTCCTTGTGTAGGACCCCGCCTATATCCTCACCAGACTACAGAGGCTCAGAGGAACATTTTAAGTTGCCTTAGTAATATAGCCCAACTCTGCAGTCTGGAGTAAAGTGTAACATTTAAGGTCATGTTATTGAACGGACAGTACCTTTTTCTGGCTCAGAAGTAAACATTTCTCCCAGATCAACTTGAACCATTTGAGATTTGCACTGGGAAGTTTTCTTTGTTTGTTCTAGGTCCCCCCAAAGAATATTTGGAAACTTTCATCTTTCCAGTTCTGCTTCCCGGAATGGCCAGCCTGCTTCACCAGGCAAAGAAAGAAAAATGTTTTGAGGTCAGTTGTTTGGCAGGGTTTCTTTATTTTTAAACTCTCAATAGTTCATTTTTATCAGAGGATAGCTCATTATCTCAGTACCATCAAGTTGTTCTCGAAACGATCCCTTTGGGAGTGAAAGCCTGTGTTTTGGGTCACTTACCCGACCCCAGCCACACCACCTAGCTGTGCACATATATGCTCTGCCATCTGTCTGGCCATTGGGGCTCCGGAGAGGTTTTTCGCCTTGCCTGGCCCCCCTGCTTACTTCTCCTGTGCATTTGGCATCCCCCAGCTCTCTTGTGTCCTGTTCATTACATGTGCTGCTAAAAGCTCTCCTTACCTCTCATTTGGCTCTGGATGGATCTTACCCCTCTTGCTGCTCCCTGCCCCACTTCACGCCACCTGTCATGCATGTAACTTGCTTCTGGAGAGGCCTGGCACACAGTAAGTAGCAATCATTATCACACTGCAGCCAATTATCTGTACAAACTGAGTTCCGATCCTGACACACCCCCATGTAGACACCTATAAAGGCTCCCTTCCTCCTATAGTTCACAAGATATTTTGGGTGTATGTGTTCCATGCATGTCTTGAATTCTAAATTTGGATGATTCATACAAAGAGAGTAAAACATTTAACATTACCAAATGCTTGCTTTGTGCCAGACACTTTTCTAAGTGCTTTCTTATCCATTATTTCAGTTACCGTATATACTCGAGTATAAGCTGAGTTTTTTCGGCACAAAATTTGTGCCAAGTTCGGGATTTTCGGCACAAATTTTGTGCCGAAAAAACTCGGCTTATACTCGAGTATATAGGGTAATACTCATAATAGCCCTGTAAGGTTCCCTCTATTATTATTATCTGTATTCTGCAGATAAGAAAATAGAGGGACAAGGCTGGGTGCGGTGACTCACGCCTGTAATCCTAGCACTCTGGGAGGCCGAGGTGGGTGGATTGCCCTGAGTTCACAGGTTCGAGACCAGCCTGAGCAAGAGCAAAACCCCGTCTCTAAAAATAGCCAGGCGTTGTGGCAGGTGCCTGTAGTCCCAGCTACTAGGGAGGTTGAGGCAAGAGAATTGGTTGAGCCCAAGAGTTTGAGGTTGCTGTGAGCTATGATGCCAGGCACTTTACCTAGGGTGACAAAGTGAGACTCTGCCTCAAGAAAGAGAGAAAGAAACGAAGGAAGGAGGGAAGGAGGGAGGGAGGGAGGGAAAGAAGGGAGAGAAGGAGGGAAGGAAGAAAGGAAGAAAGGAAGGAAGGGAGTGGAGAAACAGAGGTTTGAAATGTAACCAAGGGCACATGGCAGAGCTAGGGCTCAAATCCAGATGAAATGATTCAAAATCACACTAAAAAAATTAGCAGTAATTGCAGTGCCAATGCCAATCAGTATGATACCTCTGGGGTCTGTACTACCATTCAGAGTTAACAATATCACCGAGTAGTTGCCTTTTACTGGCCTGATGGTACTTTTAGATACTGAGGAGACAAAGTTTTCACATATTCTAGTAAATACTCAATTTTTCGTTAGCCATGCCTTGACATTATGCTGCTTCTCCGGCCTCTGAATCACCCATATTATACTTTCCCCTTGTTGCCTGCCACCTGATTCACTCAGCATAACATTACTCCCACAGACCTCACTGTGACAGTTGTGTCTTTATTTGAGGCAGAAATGTGTTATGAGACATTGATCAGAATTTGGGCAGCACAGTTATAAAGGAAGAATTTGGGGTATACCCCAGGCCACAGCACAACAATTGACAGTGATGGATACACATGCTAAAGACAGTAGCCCTCCGCCTGACTTTCAGGGTCCTGCCCCATCTTTTCCTTCCAGTCTCATGTCCCTCTGCTCTCCTTCACTGCTGGTACTCTCTGGCCAAACAGAACCATTCTGAGTCTCCTGCACTAGCCCCTACTGCCTGGCCTCTGTGCATCTGTTCCTTTTTTTTTGAGACAGAGTCTCACTATGTCACCCTCAGTAGAGTACCATGGTGTCACAGCTCACAGCAACCTCAAATTCTTGGGCTCAAGTGATTGTTTTGTCTCAGCCTCCCAAGTAGCTGGGACTACAGGCGTCTGCCACAACGGCCACTATTTTTTGTTGTAGTTGTTGTTGTTTGGCAGGTTCAGGCACTGGTGTATGAGGCTGGCGCCCTAGCTGGCACCAAGCCAGTTCCTAATTAAAAAAAAAAAAGAGAGAGAAAAAAATCCTTGCAGTCCTCTGCATGTTTAAGTTCTTCTTGTTTTTCTAAACTCAGCTCATGATATCCCTCGCAGGCTTCTAGTCACTTCCTGGCCTAAACTAGAAGTAATTGTTCCTAGCTCTCAGATTTCAGAATATTTCATCCATTCCTCATTTTATGACAAATTAAGACATCCTTAACTAAGACATTCTTAACCCGTGTATGCTTAATTTTATATGTATCTATCTTCCCCAATATTTGAAGCTCCTTGAGGACAAATTTTCTATCCTACAGATTCTCTGTATTTTTTTTTTATTTTTTACTTATTTTGTTTTATTTTTTGAGACAGATTCTCACTCTGTTGCCCAGGCTGGAGTGCACTGGTAGGATTTGTAGCTCACTGCAGACTCAAACTTCAGGACTTCTAGGGGTGTGCTTTTTCTCTTCTGCCGCACACTGGAAGGAGAGTTGTCTTGGGTCACACGTTAAATACACAAAAACTAACAAAAGCTAAAAAAAAAAAAAAAAAAGAAAGGTTCGTGTATAATCTTCCCAATATTCAACATCACAAATAAGCAAAACTGTTATCATGTAATCTGCAGGCAGGCGGTCCCTGAGCCACAGGTTGGACACCTCTGGAAGTGATCTGCCTGAGCCTCCTGAGTAGCTAGGACTACAAGAGTGCACTACCCCACCCAGCTAATTTTTCTAATTTTTTGTAGAGATAGGGTCTCACTATGTTGTGTAGGCTGGCCTCGAACCTCTGGCCTCAAGTAGTTCTCCTGCCTCAGCCTCCCAAATAGCTGGGACTAAAGGTGTGGGCCACAGCATTTGGCTTTATTTATTTTTGTATCTTAATGCCTAGGACATGGTAAACATATAGTTGGCTCTCAATAAATGTCATATGTATGAGTGTATAGTTAGACATCAGAGAGCATCACTATTACTATGTCCTTGACCAAAACCCAGCTCTCTTATCTCTGGGAAGGCTGATCTATTGGACTCATCCCTGTAGGAAAGCACTGGAGGGGAGAGGGGAGAAGAAGATATCCATTTCATGACTTTAGTCAATGGGGGCAAATGGCATAGGCTGAGTCTCTATCCTATATTAATTATGCAAGTAATTTGTAAATAGGGCCTTGATTTATAGCATAGTTATTAACAGCATGACTCTGGAGTCAAAGGTACCTGATTTTGAAGTCTACCTCCATCCCAGCTGGCTACACAGCCTAGGTCAAGTCATTTCATCTTTCTGAGCCATTATTATTTTCTTACAAGTAAAATGAGGATGATCATAGCACCTGCTCATGGAGTTACTGTGCTATTGAAATGAGATAACTCATGTAGAGTGCTTAGACCAGTCCCTGGGCCACAGGAAAAACTTAATAAATGTTAACTTATTTTATTATTATTATTTTTGAGACAGAGTTTTGCTTTGTTGTCCTCAGCAGAGTGCTGTGTCATCATAGCTCACAGCAACCTCAAACTCTTGGGCTCAAGCCATCCTCTTGCCTCAGCCTCCCCAGTAGCTGGAACTATAGGTATCCAGCTCAACACCCGAGTTTTTTTTTAAAGAGATGAGATCTTGCTCTTGCTCAGGCTGGTCTTAAACTCCTGAGCTCAGATAACCCACCTGCCTCAGCCTCCCAGAGTGCTACGATTACAGGCGTGAGCCACCGCACCTGGCCTAAATGTTAACTTATTATTTATCATCAGTGTTACTGTACTTCCCAGATAGGTTTGGTTAAACCTGTTACCTGAGTGGCCTCAACTTTAGTTCCTTGGCCACCTAGAGGCCTAGGTCAAGACTTGATCCCAGCTCTCAGAAAAACCATCCATCCTTCCTGATGAGGAAGGTTTATTTAATGTATTATTTCATGAGGGAGGTGGGGAAGAGGGTACTTCATTAATCAATCCTGTCTAGAAACATTTTTGTTTTCTCCAGGCAACCCGCAGTCCACACACCCTTTGCAGATCCCTTCTGGATTCAGCTCTGATTGCTTCTCAGCCTTTTGGCTAAGATCAAGTGTAGTACCTATTCTAATCAGTTTAAAATCTAATGTGTCCTCTACCTGAGGACAATATGTTAAATGGATTTTTGGAGCAGGGAGTTGGAATAGGAGCTGGCTTCATCCGATCCATGCATCGACCTGGTATTGCAGTGCTTCTAGAAATGGTGCACCTGCCTCAGGGAATAAAAAACAAAACAAACAAAAAGAAAACAATTCAGCTCTGGCTCTCAGCTTGGTGGGAGCTTCATGTCTGTCATCTTACCAAAGAGACAGCTGTGAGGCTTTCTTCATATTGCTCTGTTGTCAGAACTGCTTAGTTTTGACTCACAGCCCTGGTGAATTCAGATCTAGGAACCTCAATCCCACCTCTTTCTCCTGACTTGCTGCTACAGATCTGGTTGTCCTGTTTGAACCAGGAAATACCACAGTGATCAGGTACAGACTATTAAATCCTGGTGGTCACTTTCCTCTTACCTCATAGCATTAGTATTTGACGATGATAATTGTCAGAAATCGTATGAGAAGTTGGAGAAGGTGTCTCAATCATCAGTTGCCCAGTAAGCATCAGCACTGGTCAAAATGCTTTCCTTGTTTCACCCTTATGATAAACCTCTAACCTAGTTCTCCTTTTTCATCAGCCACATTTTACAGAAGAGGGCCCTGGAACTCAGAAAAGTTTAACGTTATTTAAGATCTCCCAGTTAATAAGTGACTGAACACACCATCAACCAAGGTCCATACCAGGGGTGTTTAACCTTTTTTTTCTCTGCCATACATTGGAAAAATAAGAGTTGTCTTGGGCCACACATTAAATACACAAACACTAACGAAAGCTGATTAGCAATAAAAAGGTCCATGCATACTTTTTGTGATATACAACACCATAGATAAGCAAAGAAAAGTCCTCACAATATCAGACTGCGGGCCACAGGTTGGACACCCTTGGTCCAGATGATCTACAGCTTGGGCTTTCATCCCTCCCAATAAATAGGAATTGGAAGCTATTCTCTAAATAGTTCCTAGAAATACTGATTTTTTTTCATTCATAGCTATTTTCTGGAGAGCAGATTGTGACTTGCCTTAGGTTATAAAGTCTAAACGTCTTTTAATTCTTCCTTATTTTGCGTTTGCTCATTAGGCTTCCCCTGACAACTGAATTCTTATCATCACTAAACTTATTCATAACTAAACTTCCCCTTCTATATGCAGCACTGGACAGGTCCAAGGTGTGGCTGGAATGGGAGTAAGGGGGGCAGCAGGAGATGGTCAGAGAGCAGAGCCCTTAGTCTGGTCCTGCCATTGTCAGATGGTTTTGTCTCTCTGGCTTCAGTTTCTGCTGCTAAGTGAGGAAAACCAGACCGTCTCATAAGTCATGTGTCAGTGATGGTATAGTTTTTTTTTTTTTTTTTTGTCTTGCTGTTCACCAAAGTATATTGTGTGCTGTGCTTTTTGTTACATTGAACAAAGGATGGAATATCATGATGAAACAATGAAGTGAGCACCATGGAATAATCTTTGTTTGCATACATGTAAAGAATTTCTGCAAGCAGGTTAAGTCACCTAGGTTTAATTCTGTTCAACTAACATTTATTAAACCCTGCTGTGTGCTGACCAGGGGGTCACAGAGAGAATAAGCCAGTCCCCTGTCCTCCAGAAAACCACAGACTAGTAGTAAATCCTTAGGTAGGTTAAGGATGATGATTAACTAAGGTTGGCTTTATTTTTCTCCTCTTTCTGTTTTTTTCACTCCTGGATGTAAGAATGAAGCAAGAGTGGATCTGGTGCTGGGAATTGATTTCTAGACCTTAGGGCAGCTATATTCCATTGTTTAGCCTTTATTCTGATTTATTCAGCCTTTATTCTTCTGATTAATATCCCTTCATAGGGCATATAATCAGCTAAAAGGGCAGTAATTAAGATTTTACACTGAAGATTGCGTATCTAATATTTTCCCATAAATAATTTTATAATGAGAGGGCTAAACAATTCCGGCCTCTGGGCAGTGATACAAAGCTCTTAAAGAATCAGAGGAATTTCTATTTGTATCAGAGATGAATGAGGCATCCTTGTGCCAACTTATTTTTCATCTTTGATATCCCAAGATGAGCTGCTTCTGAGACTAAATGAAAACAATCTAAACATCAAATGTTATAGGTGCTTGAATGGAGCAGTAACGTTTAAATTTTATGATGAATGAACAAGGAATGTAGAATTAAAACTATTTACTTCAAGAATGGATAAGCTTTAAAGGTAGCCAGGCACACTGGAGTTCTTAAGCTTGTTGGACCACTTCCTTACAGGGAGGCCCTAAGTAATCTGTGAGCCTCATTTTCCTCTGATGTAGAAGAGATGACGGAACTGCTTTGGGAGGAAGAGGGGAAGTATTTCATCATCCTCACAGACACACGGAAAGTTAGTTTCCTACCCCTCTTCCTTTCAGGCTGTGCCAGGAAGCTCAGTATTTTGAATGCTACAAATATGCGAGGTGGGTAAACTACTATAACTTTTTTCATTTTCCTGGCTTACGATTTCTTAATCAAATCTAATTCTTTCCATTTTCTCCCCTGGTCATGTAGTCTTTTATGAGTTATTTTTGCAGGCTTAAAAATTACAATATCGCCATCTCAACATTTGTTACACCCAAGTAGAAAGTCGGTTGTACAACAGATTTGCATTTTCTTAATTCAGCTGTTCCTCACACCCCATCACTTGGAGTAGATGCTTAAACTGAATGATAACTGGCCTCCAACCAAAATTACATAAGTAGAGCACTCTTATCTATCACCCTCAACTGCACTTGCATTCTAAGGCTCTTACATAACAGTGTAATTCATTGTTTATTGAGACCATTCAAATTATATCTTGAAATAGCATTTATATTAAGTTGCTCAAGAATAATCGCTGATTTGTATTTGGCTGTTAAAATGCTGACTACTATTTATTTATACATTATTTCATTATTTTCTGTTTTGTTCTATGTTGTTCCAGCCCTCATAGTGCCTGGAGCACAGTAGGGACCCAATAAATATTTATTGGATGAATGAATGAATATGGTTTCCCTAAAGGCAGAGTCTGTTTCTAAGATAGGAATTTAGTTACCAGAGCACTCTGGAGGTTGGTGACCGTTTTGTCAGTTTGCCATAGCTGTTACACGGTAATTTATTAACTATATCTGCAGTATCTGCATCTACTGCCTCTGGAAGGAGACTGCCCAGGTCTGTTGGGCCCCCTGGAGCTAACAGCAAGGAGCAAGTCCCCTGAACTTAAAGGGGCATCATAGACAATGGAGAGCCAGAGGGTTAACAAGAGGCTGGATTCAAGAACACTTTTTAGAGCCCTTGTTTTGTACCACACTTTTTCTATGTATATATATACTTTACCCCAGGAACTCACTTAATCTTCCCACCAATGCTTGGAGGTGAGTACTGTTATCAGCATCTTACAGTTAAGAGCTGTACAGTGCTGAGGTCAATCAAGAAGCTCAAGTACACAACTGGTAAGTGGCAGAATCAGGACTGGATCCCGAGTCTAAGAATTTGACTACTACACCAGGCTGCCAGTTGATCTAATAGCTTCTCAGAAGCAGAGGTGAGATTCTGATATGAAAGATAGGTCTGGAGGCTGTGGAGAGGAAGGGTGAGAAGACAGCTAGCCTTTATTTGGGTTGTCCCGTGAGTAGTATGAAATACCAAGAAAGACTGGGGCATAGAGCAGAGAGAGAGATGGCAGGAGGTCATACCTAATTATTAAAATACTTTGCCATAAAGTACTTGGCCAATTGCACACATGCCTGATGTGTGGTGTGTGGGTGTAGGTGCAGGTGTGTTAAGCAAACATGAGGCAGAACATACAAGTCTGTCCTCAATAACCTGCGTAAGCTTGATGATTTTGATTTTGATTCACTAACCATCTGATTGTTTTATATATATCATTTTAAATATTATTAATTTAATAAAGTTGCTAACTGAATAGTTTGCTCATCCTTAGATGTTTAACTCTTCAATTCTCAGAATAAAATTTAGCTTATTTAATAACCAGGTGTTTCTCTAGCCCTTAATTCAGCGGTTCTAGACCTGTGGGTCATGACCCACAGGAACTGTATTAAAGGGTTGCAGCATTAGGAAGGTTGAGAACTACTGCCTTAATTTTTGTAGGAGATTATAATTGGGAGAATAAACCTTAAGCATATAATTTCCATGAATTATCTCAGCCTAAGAATTAGAACCTGACTCTATGCATTTCGTGGTGTGAATTTAGCAAGTGAAATAGATTTATTTAACCCTTTCTCAGATAGTTATTTTCAACCATCTCTATAAAGGTCTTAGAGAAGATTTAAGAGACATTTGTATGACATTAAAGTGACAATCTATAAATAAAGTCAATGGGCCTTCTACTTTTACTGTGAAATTAGTCAGGTGCCAGCAGTATTTTATATTGCGTTGAACAATATACTTTGTGAAAGATAAAGAATGGAAAATGATTGCCTTGTGCAAATAGCTAGTGGAAATACATCTGTGGGCCGACAATAGATATTGTATAGATATTTCCTGTGTACACTGTTTTATGCAGCAGGTGTAGCCCAAGCCAAAAGTAATTAAATGCAGATAGTAAATAGTATCTAAATTTGTTAGCCAATAAAGGAAGAATCATGCATAAGTTGAGAATGAGATGAAAATTTTGGGTACTTTGCTGTCCTAAATTATATTCTAATATTTTTACAATATTTAAAAATTTTCAAGTAAGAGGCCCAGTGCAGAGGCTCATGCCTGTAATCCTAGCACTCTGGGAGGTCCAAGGCAGGTGGATTGAGACCAGCCTGAGCAAGATTAAGACCCTATCTCTAAAAATAATAGCCAGGCATTGTAGCAGGCATCCTTAGTCCCAGTGACTTAGTAGGCTGAGGCAAGAGGATCAGTTGAGCCCAAGAATTTGAGGTTGCCATGAGCTATGACAACATGGGACTCTACTGAGGGTGACAAAGTGAGACTGTATCAAAAAAAATTTTTTTTAAATAAGTACAAGTTACTTTTGTAGTCAGAAAAGATAGACATTATAAATAATAATAACATTTAATAACATTAATAATAATAACATTTCCAAGTCTGTATATTGACCTTCCTACCCTGACTAGGTTATTTTCTCTTTCTTCCCTTTTTTTTTTTTTTTAAATTTCAGATTAATATGAGGGTGCAGACAATTAGGAAGCGATGTTTGCATTTGTTAGGTAAAGTCTCTGTGGTAGTGGTGACCTGCACACAGGAGGTGTGCCACGTTGCTTCCTCCCTCTTCTCCTCTCTCCCTCCTCCCTTCAACTTGAATTATTATGTTTTTCTCTTGTGTGGACATGTATTAGTTCATCTACTGGCTTCGTATTGGTATTGACTACATTGGATACTTGCTTTTCCATTCTTGTGACACTTTACTAGGAAGACTGTTTTCAACTCCATCCAGATTAATACAAAAGATGTAAAATCTCCATTTTTCCTTCCTTTTCACCGACACACTGAGTGAATAGCCTCACCTCCATCTTTTTGCCACCTATTCTCTTTAATGTGACACTCTGGTATCCAAATGCTCTGATACAGCTCTTTTCGAGTTTACTGAATGACCCAGTACTGAGAACTTTGGTGACCTATTTCAGAGATGAAAAGGAGGCTAAGATGGCTGGGGCAGAGCAAAAGGTGATTGTGGCAGGGTCAGCCCAGCTGTGGCTGTGTCACACAGGGCCCTATCGGCTGTGTCAGGTAGGCCAGTGAAGAGTGCGGGTTTTATATTAAGAGAGAGGGAAATAATTAGATCAGTGACTCTCCACCCTTTTGAGCCCAATGCTCTATTGTCATAGTTTGTATAGTGCCCGAAATGCTGAGATAATATAAACCTATTCATCAGTTACCTGATTGCTGTGTTGTATAACAAGCTACCTGAAAACTTCATGGCTTGAAATAATGATTTGTTGTTTCTCGTGACACCGTGGGCCCACTGGGTGGTTCTTCTGCTGGTCTCACTTGGGCTTGTTTGTGTGACTGTGTTCAGCTGGTGAGTGGGCTGGGCTGGAAGGTCCAATTCAGTCTCACTCATATCCAGGACCTTGGTGCTGGCTGTGGGCTGGAGCACATAAATTCTCCTCTGGGTGGCCTGTCATCCTCCAGGGGGCCAGCCCAGCTCCTTTACAGTGCAGCAGCTTTCCAAGAGGGAGAAGGCAGAAGTACAAAGCCTAGGCCTTTGGGAACTCCACCATTACTTCTGCTGCATTCTATTGGTAAAAGCAATTCATAAGGAAGGGGAAAATAGACTCTTTTCAACTTCTGGTAGAAGTAGCAAAGTCACATTGCAAATGAGCATGGACTAATTAGGGGTTGTTATTTACCTATACAGTAATTTCCAAAAAGTATATAGTGATCATTTATAATATAGCAAACTATAATGTAAAAGAGAAATAAAATGCAAGTAATTTATAAGTAGTACATATTTTTTTTTACTTGTTTTTTTTTTATTATTAAATCATAGCTGTGTACATTAATGTAATCATGGGACACCATACACTGGTTTTATAGCCTATTTGACATATTTTCATCACACTGGTTAACATAGCCTTTTTGGCATTTTCTTAGTTATTGTGTTAAGACATTTATATTCTACATTTCCTAAGTTTCACATGTACTCTTGTAAGATGCACCGCAGGTTCTTCTACCAATGCACACAGAAACTTCCTTTAGAATATAGTTTTGTTTGGTTATTTGATTGCTTTCTATTCCATCCTGAAACTTCTGTCTGTTTTTACAAATTGCTCATTGACAACCTGTCAACAAATCACTTGGAGCCCAAGGCTTTCTCTTCTGTGTTGATTTCTTTAATATTATCTGCTACATCTGGACATAAAAATACAGCTGCATTTCCGGTTTTCCCACACCAGATTTTTGTGTTTAGAATACTCCTGTTATTTCCATACCCCAGAGTTTTCAAAATCTTGCTGCGATAGGCAGAATTCTAAGGTGGCTTATGAGGTTTGCATCCCTTTTACACACATTCAGTGTGCTCTTTTATTGAGTATGGAAATGACTGAAACATGGTGACAAAAGGATTTGGGGGATGTCAGTAAGGGCCAACCACTTGGTTTTGATTTAATAAAAGAAATTATTCTCTAGGGTGGGCCTGATTTGATCAGACAAGAATCTTCAAATAGGATGAGAGTTTCC
The DNA here is from genome assembly GCA_963574355.1 of Loris lydekkerianus. NCBI lineage: Eukaryota > Metazoa > Chordata > Mammalia > Primates > Lorisidae > Loris > Loris lydekkerianus. Next base: position 43,089 of record CAUYPK010094373.1, read on the forward strand.
AGTTGGTAATGAAGTGCCTTCTTGTGGGGAGTTGCCAAAGGTTAGGGAACTCTGTAGCCTCCAGCATCCGAAAGTAGCCCCTGGCCTCAGCTAACTAGGGAACTTCAATCCTCCAGTGCAAGGAACTAAACTCTGCCAAAACATGTGAACTCAGAAATTTTTATCTGAGCTACAGAATGGAACATAGCTCGACCAATGTTTCAATGTCACGTGAGACCCTGAGCAGAGTACTCAGCTATTTCCTGCCATGACTTTTGAACTACAGAACAATGATATAATGATGTGTTTTAATTCATTAAAATTATTACCTTTAGTGGGAATTTGCTGCACAACAATACACATGCCCAAATGAGATCTGGAAATCTAGAAATTGGCCTTTCTTTTGCCTTTTATGTTTTAGTCATTCAGTAACCACACACACCACGCTCACACACCACACACATACACACACACCACACACACACCCCACACCACACACACACACATGCTCAATTAAGAAATAAATAAAACAACAGGAAAATGGACTATTGACATTTCATTTCTCATATTCTAAAATGACAGCTTTCCATGTCTTTTGTCACTTTCCTCTTGTGCATAAATAGTGCAACCAACTAAATCAGACAGTGCTTAAGATGGAGAAGCTAAAGAGACATCTATATCAATTCTGGAAAATCTTAATGAAATACTACTTGTAATTTTGCCTTGGCATCGCTCACACCTTGTGA
>CAUYPK010094374.1:0-11589 GCA_963574355.1 Loris lydekkerianus
CTATGTTTATCGGCCATACAAAAAACAAAAGAGGGAATTGTTGGGCCCTGCCATGTGCCTGAGGCCTAGTGCAACTTCTGGAGCCTGACTAGAAGTAGATCCATCGAGCTACTTCCACGTAGCAATGACTCAGCAAGGCCCGGCCTGAAAGTGCCTCTACTTAGATACAGCCAATGTGGTACCATGCCATTGGCCCAACCCTGTCACGCACCTCATCCCCCGCCTTCTTTCCCCACCCCTTCCCCACGCTCTATATAAGCGGCTGCTTGACGCAATAAAGTTGAGTTCCTGCTTAAAAAAAAAAAAAAAAAAAAAGGATTTTAACCATTAATACAGTTAATGAATCTGTCCCTTATTCTAAAGAAAAGAGGCATTCACAAAGAGAACCCTGGCCAGCAGGAGAAATGTAGGAAAAAGATTTTCTGGAAGCAGGAACTGGTGTTATGTAACCAGCACTGCTGAAAGAAATTCATGCTGGATCCAGATAAGAGTAGCAGTATGATCCTAGAAAGAGACTGTTCACTGATAGAAACTGTCATAGGCCTCAACTTGTGTTGAGTGAACCCTCCCCTACAACTCTCCACCTCCCTTAGTTTTTATCAGTGCATCACGAAACAAATAATGATTCACTTTCACTTAATAATAGTAACTGGGTTGCCCTGTTAAAGACATCTGGATATTAGAATTACTAACAATCTTACCACAGCTCTTCTGCCTCATATTCGCCCTGATTCTTAGTCTTTTCTTATTAGTTTATTATATTTTTACTATTATATTAGTCACCTACATTGTATTTCATGGAGATTAAGATAATAATAATAATTTATTGATTAATTATTGTCTGGTCAAAGTTAAACAAGTTCCTTCTTTTAGAATTTAATAACTGATATTTAAAGCAGGACAAACATCAGCAAACATCAGGTTAGTAAGTGATATTTAATGCCCAATTCAATATTAGAGTGCTGGGGAAAGTATTTTTTTTTTTTTTTAATATGTGACACTGTTCATCCAAAAGTGAGAAAAATGTATAAAATATTCATAATGTTCTTCTCTCTGTGTGCCAGGATAAAACAGGAGTGCACAGCGGCATGTGATTCTCACAGCAACACACTACCAACATTTTGCTTTCCAGTTTCTTTGGAGAGTCCCAGTAATCACAGACCACATATTTTTACCAACAGTTTCACCACTATGACATTCAGATTATCATCTTTCCAGTTTCAGGCATCAATTTCCTTGACATTTGCTGCCCAGAACTCAAGACACAAAGTTGAGCTTTTCTGCACACAAGGGGCTAGTTTATGCTACAGTGGCAAACAGCCCCTAAGTTCAGTGTCTTACCATTGTAAAGGATCATTGCTCACTCACACTATATGTCTGCTGTGTTGTTAAAGATTTAACAATCCAGCAGGTGTTTTGGGGAACCTGAATGACAAGGGATCTAGCTGGACACAAGCTTCCACAATTCCTACTGTGTAAAGACCTCTTTTCCACACTTCTCACTGAATATTAAATGCACTTTTATTCAACTTTCATTGGCCAAAGCAGCTCATGTAGTGGGGGCAGAAAAGTGGAATCCTCTTATGTGTCTGGAAGAGGAAGAACTGGAGTATTTGTGAGCCTCTAATGAAGACTACCAGATCTCCCAATCCCTTCCCCTGGCTATTCCTCTTTTAAACAAAGAAGATTGTCTCCCCTTATTAAGATGTTTCCCATCAAAATATAGAAGTTATGTCTCTAGGGCATAAATAAAACAGGGATATAGAAGCTAACATTAATACCATATCATTTGTTTTTTTCCTCTTTCTGTTCTACTCTATATACAAGTCAGTGAAAATGGTTGTTGGTAGCCCCTCTGAAAAGCCTAAAGCACCCACATAGGATTTAGATTCTTATACCCTCATTCTTTCTATTAGTCAAAACAGCTTGGAAAAGGGGTTCAGAAGAGATCTATGAATATTCTTCCCTTTCCCATTTTGTATTTTCAAATACAGCCACAAATTAGTGTCTGCGCCAATATGAAAGCCCATGTGCTATAGCAACCTCACCTTTGTTCAATTACAGAAAGAAACAGGATCCATTTTCTTCAGTGCAGAGACACCTATCACTAAGAGTCAAGGAAGAGCTCAGCCACACTCTGGAAAACAATGTGGTTTCTGACAGGTGTCTGAGTTAAAGCAGCTCCAAGTGGATAAGAGGCACGTTTACTGGAACAAAATTGCATGTTGTGCTATTCAAACTGCTGCACATAATCACTCTACAACTTTTGAAAGATTTCCTTTTCAAAAGTTCTTCTGCACCATACATTTTCACACTACTCTCCCTTTTCTGACCTAGAGCAAAATGAAAAGAAAACACCCCTTTTGAGTGGGTGACACATAATATGTAAATACAGTCTTTTATTTAATCTAAAACCCTGCAATGATCTTTATATTTTATCTCCTAGGCCTAACAAAAAAATACCAAATCACAAAACGCCTTTTATACTTGTTAAATCCCTTTTATGTGAAAAGCATGAGCAAAAAAAAAAAAAAATAGAGAGAGAGAATCTCTGCTTCCCACACAATTTCCATATTCAACTCTTCCCATCAGATTTTCCTTTTTTAAAACCATGAATACTGTTGTCAAGATAACCGAGCCAAATAGAAATGGATAAAATAGAAAGAATATTTTTAAAGAGGTATTTAATTTTTTGTCAGTTACTTTATGCTTTCTGTGATGTGAAATACTACTTTTGATATGTAATTACCTAATTATTAGTAATTTTACAGAAACAATGACTTCAAGAATAAGTGCCAACCTTAGTGTGCCCTCCATATATGAATATTATGTATTTGACAATGACTCATTCAATTATTATTTTTGTAACATTTAAACTATGCCTTAGATTACCCACTAGAGCTATTATCACATATGCTAAAAATAAGCCCATTTGTAGAAAAGAAATGGGTAATGTAAAGAACTGAGCAATAATGTTCAAGGAAAAATGTATTAAGATGGTTCAGGAAAAATCTACCATGAAATCCTCTCCTCTGAAGCAGCAATTGTGATTAAGAATAATTAATGACAATCTTTGGAGCCTTCGGATTACTTTATGTAAGGCCCACCTTTGCAGATTACGTATATGTGACCTTAATAACTGGCAGAGAACAGACATCAGTGGGTTGCCTTGGAAGATACACTAACTAATACAAAATAGGGGTAAGCAGAGTAAATAGATATTGTTTATTTATTTATAAAGAGAGATGGTTCATAAGTAACTACTGACATTAGAGTCTATCCCCTTTCAAATGATAATTCTTAAAACACTTGCAGAGAATTTTACAGGACAGGGGGTCTCCCCAGAATTTTTATATTCTTATTTAGCATCACTACCTAAAAAAGAATTAAAGATAATCATTCAGAATTGTTCATGCTGATGTAGCCTTCATTCTTCTAGAGGCAATCTCATGCAATAATTAAAAACTAGGCCTCCAGGATCAGAGACCTATGCTCACAATAATAGCACCTACCTTACAGGGTTGTCATGATTAAATAAAGAAATACATAAAAGGTAAAGTCCTTAGCTTAGTGCCTATAAATATTAAATTGTATATTATTTAAATGATCTATGAACAGGTAGAGGTTAAATAGCATCATAAAAATAGGCCATGCTTGACTCCTAGAGTTAAGGTGTGAATAAACATCTAAAAAATCAAATTCATTTTCACATTATTGAAAACTCCACTTTTGTTTACCTTCTAAAATTTGAGTTCACGATGTCATATATCTCTAGCTAAATTTAATGACAGTGCCAAACAAAGCAGAAAGATAACGTTGAGTTATAATTTTCCCAAATACTTAGTTACTGTAATTTTTATTGCTTTGGTACAAAAAATTAAAAGCAAGTCCCACGATGAAATCCAAGAACAAACACTCTTTTTTTTTTTTTTTAACATTTGAAAAGGCAGGTGTACAAGGTGAAAATTACCAGCACAGGATATCATCAATTACCATATTCCCCATTACTGTGGAAGGTACATGTTCTAAGACCCTCATGGACATCTGAAATCATGGATAGTACTAAACCCTGGATAAATACTGAAGGAATTTATTTTTCCTTCTTCATCATTTCACTGACAGAAGATTCATTCATACCATAGGTCTTAGCAATCTCAGAATATAATTTTCTTTTTTCTTTCCTTTTCAAGTTAAGAACCTTCACCTTTTCACTTAAAGGAAGCATTATGGCTTCTCCTTGGCACGTCTGAATTGCCAACGCCACTACCAGGGCCATTGTAAGTAAAATAAAGGTTACGTGGACATAAGCACTAGGATACTGTGACAGTTGATCCAACAATTGAGACAGCTACTAAGTGACTAAAGGGCATATAGTGTAGACAGCATGGATACCCCAGGCCAAGGGAGGATTCGTGCCCAGGAGGGCACAGGTTTCATCATGCTACTCAGAATAGCACCCAATTTAAGACTTATAAGCTGTTTATTTCTGGAACATTTCAATTACTATTTTTGGACCAGGGTAACTGAAACCATGGAAGGCAAAACTGTGGATAAGGGGGGGGATGACCATACAGCATTTTGGAGTGTTAGTGTGCATAACTTTTCACATATCAGGATGAATACCTGTGCTTGGGAGTGCCCCCCAGTCAGGTGAAAGCACCTTCTTACTGTCTCTCAACTCTTCTCTTCTCTCTTTACGCATGTTCAGTTATATATAAATAGATGGTGACTCCACAAAAACAAAGTTCTATAAGACATGAATTGTTTGTTAATTGCAATTACTGAGTTGGAGAGCTAAAGGAAACTGAGTAGAGAAGAAGCACCAGTGAGCCAGATGTATTTCTTAACGTGGTCCCTTCTCTGTATTACTTCTTCAGAACAAAATCAGATCCTCTCAAATATATTAAGCAATCTAGGATAGTTTTATAGATCATATTTTACTGATGAAAATTACACCTTATTTTTGCTTAGTAAAACACCGACTTACCTCTGGGGTCAAATCTTAAGTGTATTACTTCCTTGAAAAATTTTTCTTTTGTAGATGTGAATATGCAATAATGTATAAGCAGAAAGTAATTCATAAAATAATTAGGATAATGGTTTTAATGGAACACTATAGCCATTAAAAAATCCTGTGTAGATAGAATGCTATCTATGATACATAAGAAAAATTACATCCAACTCAATTCCTTTAGTGAATGAGCCAAGGTGGAAATAAAGATACAAAACAATTCCTTACCAGAATAAAATGATTCTGACATTTTCTTTTTTCCAGAAAGCTCGAGCAGATTTTCCCCAATCAGGATAGGGCTTGTCCTGAAGCATCATATCAGTGACCTGAAACAATAAATGAAATTTATTTAGTACTTTCAGAAATCTTAAATTCAGATTTAAATATAAACCTATAATTCACATTCCCTTGAGAAAAGAGTTTGTACATATTAATATTTTAACATTATAATATTAATATATGCAGAGACAAAAATTAGAAGAATGTATTTCACACAATGACAAACTTTAATGGTTTATTTGACTTTACATTGATGGAAACATGTAAGGTCATTCAACATGCCAAATACGGATACTGCCTTTTAAGGTATCAATTAAGACTACCTTACATAAGAAGGTACCTTTGAATATTAATACTTCTATGGAAACAAAACATAAATGTAAGTAAAATACCATTTTCTTTTTAAGTTTGTCTAAATTGGAAACTCCAAATTCCAGTGTCTCCTCATTGTCTAGATTTATAGTTATATCTTATCTATACCTACCTCATATATAGCTGAAAATAAATAGTTGAAATCTATTTTGAACTAAATATTTTCTCTCTCCCTTTTCCTTTTTGCCTTTAACCGTGTACATTAGTGTAGTTATCAGCTAGCATTTTTCTTCCTACAATTTTATGTCCTCTTCCACAAATGCTCTTCCTTTCTGTTCTTTATTTTATCCACGAGCACAGACTCTGCCTGTCTTCTGAGGCCCTACATAAAACCATGTTACTATTGTGAGGACTTCGCTTTTCTTTCCAACCTGTAGAGACCTGTAGTTCCTCATCCATCCTTCTCATGTCATGTATCCCTTTCCATCTTCTATTTTAATTACTCATGTAAGAACTCATTTTTTTTTAACTCTACTAAGCTTAAAAATTCTTGAAGGTGAAGATTTATCTTTATATACCTTTTAATGTTCGTGAATCTTTTATATAATAGAGCAAAATATTTTCTCAAAGAAGAAATTACAAAATGAATTATGTTATAAATGCTTGTATATAAGACCCATTAACAAAGTAAACTACTCATGAGCTAATCATATTCATAGTTTCAGTAAAGTATGATAAATAGGTAACTGGTAATAATAAAGGCATTTAAAAAACCAGGGGAATTAATTTCCTTCTTCTCAAAAAAAAAAAAAAAAGGAAAATGTGTTTGTATAGGTGTGTATGCACACACTTTTTAAATTTTTTCTAGAAAAGGTACCTTTCCTTTAAGGGAAGAGAAGATTACTTCATTAATTATGACTTTAATTAATAAGGCTCAAGTCCAAATAAACTATATAGACTCAAATTAAGAAATCAATATGGAATTCTGTTTAAAAAATTAAGTAAGAAAGAATTTTCAGGGCGGTGCCTGTGGCTCAAAAGAGTAGGGCACCAGCCCCATATACCAGAGGTGGCAGGTTCAAACCTGGCCCTGGCCAAAACCTGCAAAAAAAAAAAAGAATTTTCATTGTTCATTGAAATATATTTTTCTCTTGCCCTTATAGCTAAAGAGATTGCATTTAAGTATAACTTCCAACAAGCCCGTTGAAATGGGTGCAAGTCATTCTTTTATGATGAAAGACTCAGTGGGGAGGCCTTCTGTCTCAGTACCCCGTTCAGTAGTACCCACTTTCTGTGGAAGGCACATAAATTCTCAAGCAAGCCCATCTGGTGGTGCCACACAGGATCCAAGAAATGGTCTCTAGAAATACTCACTGGCTTGCCAATGCTTCATTTATTGTGTGATGTAACTGGAATAGTGGATAAGAATCTCAGTTTCCTGAAAAGACATGATCCTAATTATTCTCAATATTCTTTTTCATGCCCTTTCTAGAAATAGAGTTTCTAAGATTCTCTTAGCTGATGACAACCAACTTTAGATCACACCCCTTCATCGAGTAACCCTGCATTTTTATGCTTGCTGTGTCTAGTTTAGGGCTTATATTAATTATGTGATGTGGTTTCACTGGTAAATCGAAAAATATTCAAAAATCATAAATAGTTTGAATATAAACCTTAACTTAATTTTTTGAAACCTTCAATCATTTTATAAATGTGAAAGCACCTGACATTAAGAATTCAAAAAGGAAAAACACTTGTCTTACTTATTTTTAAAAGAAAACTAGTTCATTGATGATGTTCTTATCTGGATTTTCTTTTTAATACTTTAAAATTACAAGATTTTATTTTCTCACTCAGGCTAATGCCCACAGATTGCATTTTCCATCAAAAATAATTTATGATACTTATCAAAATAAGCAAAGGGAACACAATATAATAAAAATTAACCATGAATTGAGAGAATTATACATCACTAAAAATCAAATAAAAGTAAAAGTAGATAAACTTAAATCCCATATATTCTTGGGCTTAACAGGAGTTTCATAACTTCCCTTGAGGATGGAATTACACATTTTCTAAATACAACAATTACAGCCACTGCTCCTTCATATCCTTCTTAAATAACAATTCTTATGTCAAATCTTTTAATAAAACCTCCAGTTTGTATAAATAAATATTTCATGTTCCACCAGATTTTTAAAAGATTTAATTAATTCTCTTCAGCAATATTTATCCTGTTGCAGAAAGAGTTTGCATTGTAATAAATATTTTCAAGGAACAGAATGATTACTGGGTGGGTTTTATTCAATTTTCAATGTTTTCTCCAGGGCACATTCTGGGAAATACTTATTATATTTCTAGAAGGAGGCAATATGCTGCTGTATGACCAATTATTACAGTAGCATGTTTTCTTTTTTTAAATGACATTCAAGGATAAGGCATTTTCTCAGGGAAATGGCAAGGTAAGGCATATTTTTGATGCCAGGCAGCTGATCTTTGTCACCTCCAGCTCCAACTCTTTATTTTAAGTCCTATCATCAGATCAATGTCAGGTCACTTGCAGTTAAATTGGCAAAAGCAGGGACTGTCATTAAAGGGATGCATTCAATAAAGAAAAATCCAATTATGTTCCACATTAGAGAAATGAAATTCATTCTCATGTTGGTCAAGGACAGTCTGTGGGGAGAGATGCAGGAAAGAGAGACAGAGACGGTGCAAAAATATCACCATGTAGCATTACTAGAATTGAAAGCCTGTTGATGCTTCTTCCACAGGAAGAAATCAGAATTTGAAGCTGTAGGGATTTCTTTCTAAAGTGTGAAAAATATGTTTAACTCTTTGAGTTTCATAATTCTTCCCTTTCACTTTCCTGTCTACTGGGTCTCTGCACAAAACCCAGACTCTCATTATGGCACTTATCACATCAGGCCTTGTTGGATAGTCTTTCTCAGTAGAAGACAGGGCATGGCTGTTGTGCAATCTGAACGAGAACATGCTCTTTGAGTTTAAAAGTCAGTAAATGATTGTGAAAGCCATTCATCTCTACAGGAATCCACAGGAAATCTTTGCTCCTCTAGGTTGAGCCTACATAATGCTGTGGCAACAACAGCAGCATGAAAACAGCAATGATGACAGTCATACTTTACATTTGCTGTAGAGCTTTGTAGAACACAAAGCTCTCAGATATACTTCCCTTATTAACTGTCACAGTAACTTTAAAAAATAAGTTATTATTTTCCACTTTTCACCAACAGACAAAGAGAAGTCATTTAGGCTAAATGACAGCAAGGTCACATTCCTAATGTACTGTTCTGGAGCCAGCCTGCCTGAGTCCTGATCCTAGCTTTTTCTCTTAAGAGTTGCTGATTTAGAACTGTCCCTTAGTTTTTTATGAATCATTTGTGAGAACACAATGCATATTAGTAGGTTCTATAGTAATTACTGATGTGTTATTGCTCGTATCTTGGTCTTCCATCCAATCACTTTGCTTCAGTAATGCATTCCATAGCTGGCTTTACAGTCAAAGGGCTTGATAGTCTCATCACTTCTGCAAAGAAGGGATCATCATCTTGTAAACTACTAGAAAATGATACAGAAGTAATGTACTGTTAAAGCAGAATGCACTCTAAAATTGCTGCTAAACACTGAAAGGAAGGGAGGTCACTGAAGGCTGCAATAATCCAACAAGACTTCATAGAAGATTTGTGTAACATAACTGAACATTACATTGCATCTGGTATCATTCTCAAATTTTGCCGGTATTAACTTCTTAGCTTGACTATAAATCTACTCACATGAAAATACTATATACACTACAGTCATTTTTAATATAGACTTATGATAAGTATGTGACATTAATGTAAAATATTGATTGATTATGGATATAAGGCCAAAATATAATAACAATAACTATGACAACATTTAGAGGAGGGGCCAAGATGACAGAGAAGAAACTCTCTGCATAAGCCACTGAAACAGAGAGGATTGAAAATGGAGAGAGGATATTTACCTTCAGATTGATTGTCTAGGAGACACCATTGGGAATGAACAGAGAGGCAATGGGAGGCATCCAAAGTGAGGGAAAGGGAAGTGAGGACCCACTTGGCAGGATCAGAGTTACCTGGGGGAAGGTGTCCATACATAGAGAAGAGACAGAGCTGAGATTCCTGGGGCTCCAGGCTTCCCCAACAGACATTGCAAATGGAGCTACAGGAAGGCCTGTCCTCTGCAATAGCCCTCCAGTCTGATATGGGAAGCTGACTGGAAACCACAGAGCAGCACTCATCTGGAGAGAAAGCAGGGTGGGTTCCTACCGGTGTCTGAGCCCTGTGTTTTGCAGCTTTTGCCATTTTGAGGTCCACAGAGAGAAGAGTCACCTGGAGGATAGATTCATTGTCGCCACCTTATCGTCACCCATGCCAGGCTAAGGTAGGAGCAGAGAGGCTTGGTACTTTGCATCCCCACCTCCACCAGGGGACCTAGGCAGAGTAGGTGCCCATGCACCCAGCACCACTGCTGCCAGCTGGTGGGCTCTGCCCTGCCACAGCTGCTGTGAGACCTGGGTGGAGCATGAGCCCATGGCCAGTGACACCCATCATGCTGTCTTGGTAGCATCACCTGAGTGGGCAAATGTTCACAATGCCATGCACTGACCATCTACTCTGCCCCTACTGACTGCCATGTGACTGCCACCTGCTAGCAATGACAACCAGAGGGGAAGAGGAAGACAAAAGAGAGCAGCAGTGTTAAAGACCCACAGGGCTGCCTCTCACCTGTCTGGTCAAGCTGCTAGTGTAGGACTCAAGTTCAGTCCTTATTTTCACCAACCAATAGAGTTCCCAGAAGAGGAGAACAAGTGTTTCACATATCTACCTGTTTTGAGCTGAGAGAAGAGGTACCAGACAAGAAGGAACCAGTATAAGAACTCTGATAACGTGAGAAGACAGGCTGTTTCACACCCTCAAAAGTTCACATTAGAAATGAATTCCAAACAAAAGGAAATTGTTGAAATGTCAGATACAGAATTCAAAGTATGGATCGCAAGTAAAATCAATAGAATTGATGAAAAGTTGAACATCAACATGAAACCAAAACTTAACTCAGAAAAGAATGAAAAATTCACAGAGAGGTAGGTAATATAAGAAGAAATATAGCAGAATGAAAGAATTATGTAGAGAATTTCAGAATACAACTAGACCAAATAGAAAAAGAATCTCAGAACTGGAAGACAAAGCTTTGAAATTAGTTCAATCAGTCAAAAAAGAAAAAAAATATATATATAAGAATGAACAATCTCTTAAGAAATATGGGTCTCAGTGTCCATAGCTCACTGAATAGGGCACCAGCCACATACACCAAGGCTGATGGATTGAAGCCCAGGCTGGGCCTGCTAAAGAACAATGACGGCCAAAAAATAGCTGGGTATTGTGATGGGTGCCTATAGTCCCAGCTACGTGGGAGGCTGAGGCAAGAGAATTGCTTAAGTTGAGGTTGCTGTGAGCTGTGACACTACAGCACTCTACAGACTGTGACATTGTGAGACTCTGTCTCAAAAAAAAAAAAAAGAAAGAAAAAGAAAGAAAGAAATGAAAAAGGAAATATGAGAGAATGCAAAGCAAGTCATAGATATCCTTAAGGGAGGAGAAAAACAAGAAAGCATTAGAAAAACTATTTGAGGTAATAATGGCAGAAAATTCCATGATCTTGCGAAAGATTTAGGCATCCAGATACAAGAAGGGCGTTGTGGGTGTCGGTGTCGCCGCGCCGCCGACCAGCAGAGACGAGGACACCAACGAAGGCTTCACAAGACTTTATTGCAGGAGAGCTCGGAACACAGCATTCTTTTTCCTCCCGGGTGATTCTTCTTCTCCCCTTTGTCCTCCCCAGCACCACTCTTATAATGTGGCACAGCCAATCACAGCACAGCACACGTGCACAGGGCATGCACAATTCCTATACAAAGCAGTGGGGCACGCTAAGGCCACGAG